>JAAZTK010000397.1:0-21601 GCA_036507255.1 Megalothorax incertus
AACAATCAAGGTTTCAAAAATCAATACGTCTTCCAAATCCAGTTCTCTAGAGAATAACACACCCAATTCTTCTCAGCAAATCTCTGGCATTTATATTTTATTCCATTTATACAATCCCTCTCCATTTTTCATCTATTTCAAAAGCACTCCCGGAAACAAATGGCCCTTTCTCCTGCCGTCCCAAATCACGCCATTTCCCCATTCCATTTCTAAAATGCTAATGCTAACACCTTCGAACCTCTCTTTAAGCCAATTCCATTAAAAAATGCACAAATTACCTTTGGGCTGGTTTTTCTCGCTCCGGGGTCCTTAAGGTCGCTTTTTAAACTTTTTAAATCACACTTATCGCAGACTCCTTTTATTAAATTACACTTTCACGAGTTTAGAGGAGAATTTAAGCGTGAAATAGTTGCGGATGATTTTTTTCGGGGGGATCCTAGTTAAAAATTTAGCGATTTTAGGGTGACCTTGTTTGCTCTCCGGAGCAGGTTGGGGGATTCTGAGAGGAGGAGGATCGAGGATTCGAGAAAGGAGCAAGTCTGGAGTGGGATTTCGCTGAGGAGACTCGACTAAAGGTACAAAGGGTACTCGTTTAAGCTGTGGAACTGTCCCTTATCGGGTGATTCGGTTTTTTGGCGCAGTCCCAGACTCCTTCAGCTCGACTCTCTCTCTCTATGCGGCACTCCCGAAGACCTTGACTCGGTCGCCGTCCTCGATTCTGCTCCTAACATCCGAATCTCCCCAAAACCCGAGCAAACTCCGAACGCTTTCCAGCTAATGAGCATGTTTCTTTCCCCTGGACTCTTGGAATGTTACTTTTCGAGACATATATCGATATATAGAATCCTTTTTGCCCATTCGGATAAACTGCAGAACCTGGAGGCATTTTTACATTGGAGGTATATACCCATTGCATTTTATGGTGAATGAGAACCCGGCCAAGTCTGAAATATCCGGATTGTAGGGCATTGAAAAATTACCCACTGAACCTTATAAATACGGATAATTACATTATTTACAAGCGCTCGGAGAATTGGAAATTTGGAATGAGTGATGTTGGCTTTTGTGAACATTTTGTAAATGATTAATGAAATTACATTTGACGCACTCAATGTAAATATCCATATTTGAATAAAAATAGTATTTGAAGAGATCGCACATGGCGGAATCTATTTAATAAAATTAACAAAAAATAGCATTCTTTGTTTGCAAGTCTGCATTTGATGCCTCAAGGTTGTACTTTTTATTTTATTAAAGTTTATGTCGTACTATTAATAAAGATAAGTCTTTAACCCATTACCTATCTTCCGCATTTTAAATTTTAAACTCATTTGAACCATAAAGTGAGGAAAGAATAGCTTGGAATTTTTGTGAATAAATTTTGAATTAAGTAACCGAATTTAAATTTATTAGTTGAGTAATCCCACATCATGTCCCAACTTTACCAATTGTACTATCGTAGTATAATATCTGATTCTGTATAGAATACTCGTATTATTAAAACCCTATGTGTAATGATCAAAATTTACTCTAGTTCACTATCCGTAATCCCTTTCCCCCCTTACTTATTTCGTATTTTAAAAGTGCCTTAAATATTAGGTAGTTTTTAAATGCCTTGTAATTTCATTGCATTTTTTCTACTCGGATTTGGCGTCTCATCCGAATCTTATTTGAAGAAATATACTCTTGATACAAATACACTTTTCAATCCGAAATTAAAAGATTTTCGTGAGCCAGATCAGAGGGTAAAAAATAATATTACAATTTTTGATTTCCTAAATTCATTTAAATATAATTCAGGCTCGAAATATATACAATGGCAGACAAAAATGGCCCAACGCCCGGGTCCCCTATGAATTCCATCGGAATTTGGATTCAATAGATCGTGTTGAAATCTACAAATCATTTAACAATATTCACAGCAAAACATGTGTGCGATTCGTTCCAAAAGAAGCATCAGACGAAGATTGGGTATCAATTGAGAGGGATGATACCCTAGAGGAGATGGGTGGCCTTGCTGAATTGTGCAAGGTCGGAGGTCGTCAATTTGTAAAGATATCTTGGAGATCCGCCAGGCTAATCACACATGAGCTAATGCACACACTGTGTTTTAATCATGAACAAGGACGTCTTGATCGGGATACATATTTGGATACTTCAGCTTGCGAGATTCCGAAGCAAGTGCATCAATATGAAACCCTTGACCTATTCTACGATTATGTATCAGCTATGCATTACCCATGTGATACCTGTTTAAAGCCAAAAATGGAGGGTGTCAACGGCACTTGTTGGAATGACCAAAGTGGCGCCCTCTCCGTTCTCGACGCCGAGAAAATTAACAAATTTTACAACTGTTCGGGGTGTTATTCTTATAGGTTTAAACCAATTGGAAAAATTAGAGATTCCGAAATGATGCACCTATTTAATGCTAGTACAAAAATAGATGGCGCTGTCATCTATATTTGCCGGGCTTATCATAAAGGTGATATATTGCCTGGTTGGACGAGAATGGAACCCAAATCAAATTGTACAATAAATATCGATAAAGAAGTAGTATATGCAAAGAGGGATTTCGAGGTACTTACAAATCCCAGTGGAGCCCCCTTGCGATGGGCTCAATTTTCAGGGAGTTTTAAAGACCTTGAAGGATTCGGCGCCATTCCTATTGGAAGGACATCTACGAGAATACCTCTCTATATTGGGAGATGCCAAAATAAGACAGATGGGGAATATTTATTAATTACATTTAGGGGCATTAAAAATTTTAGAGATGATTTCAAATATCACTGTAAAGGTTCATTTAAAATTCTCAAGTGTTGATTAATAATATTATATAGTAGGTTAGACCGTAGACGTAAGAGTATTTTGTATTCTTCTTAATTTAAATTAAATAAAAATGATTCAAAGATGAACTTGATCTTGGTATCAAATATAAAGTGTTATCAATCCTAAAATACGATACATCTACTAGTATATAATTATATTGTAGGGTACTACTCGTACTATTATAAAAGTAGGTATTAAAAATATTTTGAAGAATTAGAATTATTGAATTTGTTTGCATAAAAAATAAATTAAAACTCTAATCATAAAATAAGAATTTTTTCGTTTAATTTGCCTCGAGGGGTGTAATAAAATACATAGTACATCAATCATACATAAAATTTAATTTTTTAGTTTAACATTTTAAGTTTTTATACATTGTACGATAAATAATAGATTCAAGTATAACTTGTTAGTACCTCGTATAGTCTATATTTTCGATAATCTTTAATCAGTTACCTAAAATAAAAACTTGTTGAGTATCGATTCCAATCCAGTAGAGGCTCCTCGACAAACTCTACTTTGAATGGGAAATACTTGACCATCTCCGCCCGAATATTTGGACTGATCTGCGGAGATTTATTAGTATATTAAAGATTAAAAATATTGTATCTAAACCATAAATTATAATTTGCAAATTCTTAAAAGCATACCTTGAATCCCCGGAATTTGATCAAATCCAGATCCATCTTTGCAATATGGATGAAGTTATCCAGGAATCTTTTGTAATCTTGGGCGATATCATTTGGATGAACTAGATTGTAGGCCATGTCTAAATCCAACAGCTCAATAGGATAGAAGTCATCATTTTCGATAACAATGGTTTTCAAATCTACAATAAATAAAAATGTGTATTGCGAGTAAAAGTTAAAACTAAACTGATAGATTTGAAGGGAAATAAATCATATTGTACTTTTGAGATGTCCAAGTTTTAAGGGCTTGCAAATTCTGTAAATGTGGAGGACTTTGAGGGATTCGATCCAAGGGAGTTCTTCGCCATCTCGGAGAAAGAAATCATCTGACCGTCCAGGTGTCCAGCCGACTTCGAAAGTTTCCACATATCGAACATAATTGAAAAGGTGTGCTCTGTCATCTTCAATTGTTTTGTGGTTTCCTAAAGTGTCATTGTATCTTCCATCACTAACTTTGAGCCTCTTGAGGGTAAGTGGGCGTTCAATATGCGCGGCTCCCCAATTGTGTATGTCCTCCCATTGACCCAGGATTGTCAATTCCTCAAGGAGTGGGAAATTCCAGGGATAAGTGTGGAAGGTCATTATTTGATAGAGAACTTGTCCGTTGAAGTGAATCTGGGAGGAATTGAAGATTTCCAAACGGCGAATTGAAGTGAAAACCGGAAGAGAGACTTTGAGCTATTTTTTTAAAAAAAATACCTGTAATTCATATATTTTATTGTAAAATATTATAAATTCCAACCGAATTCACATCCACTTCCTCCGATTCGATTTCAAAATGCTGCTCCATTTTAAACATCAATCGTAGATCCTCGAGAGAATTGGATTGTGTTTCGAAGAATTCCGTCAGATTGGCACAAATCTGCGCATAAGTCCCAGGAAAAATGGCAACATTTGCTAAATCCCCTTCTTCCATTTCTATTTCTCCATCATCTCCAAAAAAGCACCTCAATTGCATGGAAAAGTATTTGAGTCTCATCCCAGCTTGGGCCAAAGACAGGATCCAAGATGTTCGTATAAGAAAAATTAAACAATTTTAAGAATCTGTCATAAATTCCAAATTACTCAAGCATTGTAAGCAGGTCGTTGAAAATGGTTCCACCAATGTCCAAATGTGTCAATTGACACAAATTTCCAATAGGTCCAAACAGATTTCTCAAATCTCTATCATCAATTTGAATCAAAAGAGATGTCAAATTTGGAGCTGGAATTTCCTTCAATTCTGAAAGATTTAAATAAATTATTTAAATTTGCAAGGATCGATTTTAAAAAATTCACCCCAAATCTCTTTAAATAATTCAGTTGCTTTCTTTCCTTCCAAGATGAGCTTTTTCAGATTCGGAAATCTTCCTTCCCTTCCGGAGTTAATAATAAACGAATTCTCAAGCCCATCATAATTGTTATCTATACAGTGATTTAATTCCAATCCATGAAAGTGGGGGGCTTCCAAGTAGGTATTAAGAAGCTTGACATCCTCGGCCAGTATCGGCGCATTGTACTTGATTGTGAGGATTAGAAAGGAAAGAGGATATTCAGAGAGAAATGACTGGTTTTTGACTTCGATGAATTGTTCGTAGCCGATATACAAGCTCCGAAAAAGTTTTGGATTCTTCTGGGTATCCTTCACAAATTCGGCTAATTTGACCTCCAGTTCCGGATTGGTTAAGGGTATCCTACAGTGAAATATGTCGTTAGGACGGAACCCCTTGATAGTTCCCCGCCGATTGAATAAATTGATGGGTTTGATTTCCCCCTATTTGTTCAATTAAAGGATTACATTTTATACTACGAGTAAAAAAATTGTTTTATTAAAATTAATTGTAATTTTTACTTGTATTGCCCTTTTATTAAGTTCTTCAACTCCAACTTGATCCCAAAGGTTGCACATCTTCCTCAACAATTTAATTTCGGTTGGGAGCTCGACATTTTTCATGAGTGAACGAAGAACCTACAAAATATGTAATGATTTTTTGAAATTTAATTATTTAGAAAGGAATGCTTTAATTAAGAGTATTTATTGTATTATTTTACGGGAGGAGCAAGAAATGGGTTGCTTTTTGGCCGCGATCCTTGTGAGGAGATCTCAGCGAAGGAAGATGAGTGCATCCTGTCACCAGATCCAATGTCAGCATTTCTTGTCTTCTGTATAAAAATTCCAATATTAAGGCATCAATTATCAATATAAACAAATGTATGTAAAGAAATAAAATTTAAATAAACAAATGTAATTAAATTAAACTCCTGTAAATTCATGTACTCACTTTAATAATCTTTTGCTGGTTCTCCGGCTCTTTCCCCTTTTTCCAAAAGACCCTCAAAATTCGATCCATGACCTTTGGCAATTGGTCACAACTTGAAAAAAATAAAATTTCAAATCCAAAATTAATGAATACATTTGAATTTTTTCAAAATCAATGATTGTGGCCTGATAATAACTGAAATACATTTATCGTGCATTCTGTAATTGTACACTTACCAAAGGTAGCCGAAGATCTTCAACTTCCGGTGTGGACACCAATAAATGATTACAATTAGTTAATTAATAAAATTATTTTTTAAATCCTCGAGAATTTTGAATTTTGGAAAATTTTGAGAAAACTGATTTCAAACAGCCCCAATCGTTTTGTGGCAATTCGCCCCATATGATTAAACTCTGTCCGAAAAAGAGGCAAAAATTCCCCGGCAAATCGTTTTTGTTTAGGTCTGAAAAATTGTCAAAAAATTTTTACCAAATAAATTATAATTAATTAATTGACCTTTGGGCTTGGACCCTTGCCTTTTGAACACCTTTAGGAACATTCTCCATCGGGCGGGACCGGTGCATACTGTGTCAGGTCCGTTTTCCTTTAAAATAATTAATAAATAGATATTCTTAAACTTGCTCAATTTATTTACAGATATTGCATTGAAAATTGTCATTAATTATTGTCGTTTTATTTCAGGATGGCGAGCAAGCCGTCAGGGCTCTCGAGGAAGCGTCCAAAAGTGTCTACCAATTTAATTGCCAGTGTCCCTAATCAGGGTGGGTCCAAACCGAGGGATGTGGATTTTGAAGATGATGAGCACGAAGAAATCTGGCATTCTACACCAGTAGATAAGCCTCGGTTTACTGACGATGATGATGATGACGAGGAAATGTTCCCACCACCACCTTCAGCTTCTCCAGTTCGAGAGCTTTCACCTCTATTTGTCCCAGATGACCTACCAGTTGACGAGGATGAGGATGACGAGGAAACTGTAGGAGAAATGGAAGCTGGTCAACCGGCTAAAACACTCGGAGGAGGAGGGTTTGTACCAGAGGAAGACGAGGATGACCATGAAATGGCAGAGGTTGAGCCTGTTGTCCTCCATTATGGCTCTGAGGAGAATCTCTTTTGTTCGCTGGTTAAGCGTTGGGGGATTCTACTCACAGAACCTCGGATTACAATGAGTACAAACCTCTAAATTATTTTTAAAAAATTATATTAATTGTTTTTTTCATTCCCTAACAGAGAATGACGAGCTAGTCTTTCGTAAACAACTCAATGATTGGCTTGATGGGAAGATTAGTGGTGAAGGTGGCCAAAAAGGGACCAAAGAATTAATGAAATCAATGAAAAAATACTTTGAAAAGGAAAAGAATCTTGTACCCGCTCTCTACCCCTGCTTCGTAAGCTCAAAAATAAGAAGTCTAATTAATAAGCCTAAATAACATGTGAAATTCAAATTTTAGATTAAGGGAAAGGGAAAGACTACTCAACCCAGTCTAATGCATATGTTGTTGAATGTGGAAGGATTACAAAAGTTCATATCTGGTTTCCTTCTTGCAAGGCTTGCAAATCATTCATTAACTGTTGAGTAAGTTTATATATTAAATCGCATTCAGCTCGGAATTAATATTCATTTTATTGCCTAATTCATAAAAAGTAACGGAGATGAGTTGAGAGAATTAATTCTAATCCTGGAGCAATTCAAATGGGTCAACAGCTGGGAGGATCCAGCTAGTTTCTGCAAAGAATTGATCGAATTCACTGATTCTGGGACTCCACTTGCTCAACGTGAGATTGTTAGAGCACTTCCTGAGATTATTCCAGAGCAATGTCATCAACAGCTCGCTGTATCCCTTATGTAAGGCTTTAAAAAAATGAAAAAAGAATAATTCCTGAATATTTTTGAATTTCTAGGAATATGTTTGACAAGGGAGAGAACGTACCAACACTTATGGAGTGTCTGACAGACCTTAATCTCGATCTACCAGAGGAGGAGGTGGAACGAATTAATGAGAGAGCTTTTGAGCAAATGATAAATGCTCCAATTGCGGATTTCCCAGCGTATTTCGGGTTCCTTTTTCGCTCCAAAAATCCAAAAGAGTTGGAATGTGTAAGAATTTGAAATATTTAAATATTTAGCCACTTTTAATTATATTTTTATATCGCGTAATGATTTTTTACATTTTTTCAGATAATTGATATGATCAGACCTCGTCTTGAAATCTCCACAATTGGATTTGACCGAAAGAATGACATTCATATGGGAGAAATTGTTGAAAAGATGCGTTTCATAACTGCATTGAACCCTAATATTGTTTCAGCTTGGAATAAGGTATGAATTATTAATTTATTAGTAATGCTCATTTACGGAATTCTACATGTTAATTTGGTTTTGTTTTATATCGATAGATAATGAAAAAGGTGCTTATGGTCGAGGGAAAAATCTACCCCGTGGATATGCTAATGCTCTTCATCTTTGCCGAAAGTTTTAAGGGTTGTTTGCCAATTTTGAAGGGGATTTTCGCTCAAAAGGAGGTGGCTATTGAACTCTTTAAATTCATATCCGAGAATAACATGCCTGTAAGTTTCAATTTTTTATCAAATTAAATGAGAAATGAGATTTTTATGTAATTTAATCCTATTTGAATAAATTTTAGATCATCATCAAGATTTTAGAGCCTTTTTTGAAGATCTGTGACTCTATTATCTCTGAAAAGGAAGATATACCCGCTCAAGTCGTAGGGGAAATCCTTGTGTAAGTTGTATTACAATGATCTAAAATCTAAATGTATTTTTTAATTGTATTTTCATTTAAAGGGACCTCTTCATTCGGCTAGATTTATACGAAGCTCAGGAAATCATTCAAATCTTTTGTGCCAACTTTATAAACGGCTCCTACAAGTCTCGCTCCGCTGTACTCGATTCCCTATCACACCTGGCTGAACTAAACCCTACGAAAATGCTTACTTTTTATTTCCATCTAATGCAAATTCTCGATTATATTGAACGTTTTCCTCCGTTCCATCTTAAAGGGATCCTTAATATATTTGCTCAACTCGCTCATATTGAAGGAAATCCGGATTCAGAGGCACTCAGATCCCAGCTCCACATTATGTGTCGAAAGCAATTGACCCATACAAAGCTCCAGACTCGTTGTTTCGGTGTTATTTCAAATCTGGCTGTTATTCGGCAGATTTGTTCCAATCGATGTCCTGAAAATCCTTTTACAGAGGGAGAAATTGGTAGGTTTTTTTTCACTGATTAAAATACAAAAATATATTTGCGATTAAAACATATGTAATTTCCTTCCTTTAAATACAATAGAAAGAATTGGTGAAATGATGAAAATAGCTTGGTCCTTTATCGAAAAGGATGAAGACCCCTGCATCATCTTTTTTGACGAACTATGTGAGATTGTTGGACTTCTTCCAAAGGAAATCCTCGAGACTTATGAGGAAATATTTCGAGAGAAATTCCTGGTAATTTTGTTTAGATATTTTATACTGATATTATATTTATGATTTTATCTCAACATATCGTATATATTTTTTATATAGAAATGGTTTATCGTTAATTCAATTTTCTAAAGTTTATTTAAAATTAATTCTAGGAATCGTGGACGCTTGAAGACGAGGAAATAGACAGGCGTAAAGTCAAGTCTAGTTTAACCCTGGACCTTCAATTCGGGGTTAATGCGAATCCTAAAGAGGATGGAGAAATTGCTTTTGTAATTGAAGGAAAATCTTTGGGTAATTCTTATAAAATTTGTAGATTTGCTAAATATTTTAAAATAATTTTAATCTTAAATAATTCGCTGTGCAATAGGAATGAGCCCATTTGTAGTACCATCTCATTTCAAACTGGTTCGAATGATGCAGGCTGAGCTGAATGGAAATATCGAGGAAATTGCATCTTTTATCGGAGCTCCTATCTTTTTCCCAAAGTATTCCGGTATGCATTTCTAATTATCTTTTTCTAATTAATTTTTAATAGTAAATTAAAGTGTTATATTAATTCTCCTATCATATTTCAGTGTATTTGGACAGCGAATTGGATTTTGCTGGATGTACGTACGCGCAAAAGGATAAACTTGGGATTTACATAATCCTCACAATCAACTTTTTCCGAGAGCTCATATCTGGGTTCATTTACTCAGGGGTGAAAGACAATGAAATTATCGTAAGTTATAACTTATTCACTTGATTTGTATGCTTCCCATGTCTGTACTAGTATATATCCCTACTTTATAAATTATTACATAGGTCAAGATCTGGTACCGTTTAAACAATCTTGTCAAGCTTCAAAAATTCCTCGTGATTCATCTGAATGACTTTGAGATTATCCCCACTGCATACCCTATGGATAAAATTGATGGGCGGGCTCTTGCTGGGAATCCATTGGGACAGGGCTCAAGTAAAGGACTAATTAACCAAAATAAGGCGGCCAAAAAGAAGAAAAGGGGGACAAAAAGGAAGGCAACTGGGAAGAAAAAGAGACCTGGAGTAAAAAAGAAGAAAAAGAAGCAAACAGAGGAGGAAGATGAAGAGAATGCTGAAATGAGTGATATAATTGTTTCAGATATGTCTGAGGATGAAGGTAGTCGAATTGTGGAGGCTCCTCCTGAGGAAGAAGAAGATGAGGAGGAGGACGGAGCTGCTGGGGGTGGTAAAGGCAAAGGGAAAAAGCGTGGAGTGAGATATGAACATATTCAACCGAGCAGAGTCTACCAATTTCTTCGTAGATTGGATTTGAAAGTAAGGAATTGATTTAAAAAAATTCTAATCGAGTGTTTTAATGTGCTATTTAAATCTAGGTATTTACACTGCTCAAATTCCCGTTGGAGATTACAGAAGAAACTAATTTGAGTTCTCAAGCGATAGAACAAACCGCATCTGAAGCATCGGACTATTCTATGCAAAACAACCAGCCTTCTGAGCTTCTACCCCCGCCAATCCCCGCAAAAGCCAAAGTAGAACAGATTGGACTTGAGACAGAGCTCCTTCTTCTCGCTGAATTAATCCAACAGATTGGGGATAAGCGTAAATTTGATATATTCTCTGTGGAGAATCTTCTCCCTCACATTTGCAATCATTTGGATCAATTGGCTGACTTTTATCAGGTGAATTTTTGGATGAAAAAAAGATTTGCATTAATTATAGCCTAAATTGGATTATATTTTTAAATTGTAGGATGTAGATGGACCAAATCAGCTCAAATGGACAAAGTTTGATGAATGTTTTCAGCTCCTCCTTCGACTTCTTTCCATTTACTTTGATGAGGTGAAGCATTGCGGGTCGGTTAAGCGAGAGAAACTCGTCAAATATGGAATTGGCGTACTGGGACGGCGAACCGAGCCGGATTCAGGGTTATTCAAAGCGTTAAACTTTCAAGGAAGGACCCAAAAGGCTGTTGATTATATTTCATCCTTCACAAATTTCATGAAAGAGGTACGTTCTATTAATACGCATTAGAATCCTTGCAAATCCAAATATTAATTTAAATTTACATTTTTCAGCCAAAAGTAGCAGTGGAATATCTCAAATTCCTCAAGAATCTGAGCTCTATTGAGGAATTGAGAGATGATGAGGAGAATCTTCCCTTCAAATTGGCTATAGGTAGGATTCTCAATTTCTCATATAAAAATTTTGGAATTTTAATTTGGACTTTGGATGCATTTTTAAATCATTAGATGATGCTGCACTTTTTTACCTAAAGAGGAATTGGAAGCTAACACCGAATGAAACAACACATATTCTTGAGATCCTGCTGCAAAACAATATGGGAGATATTACAATGATTAATGAGATTGTGGATTCCATCATTCCTGATAATGAGGAGATGATACCAAATAGAGGCGATTTCCAGGCTTGTTCCAAAGCAACTTTTCACAAATGGTACTCTCTACTCTACTCTTATATGGCACAGCTTGTTTATAAGAAGGTAGATATTTCATATTATTTTGTATGACCAGATTGAAATCTATATTTTTAATATTTCCGAAATTTTAGAGCAAGAAAATCGATGATTTTGAAGAATCTCGCGAGCTGTGGTCGACAGCAATTCGGATTTACAAGAAACTTGTGTCAGTCTCAACGAAAATAGAGAAAGATTCAATTCTGGAACCACTTTTAAAGGTTTGGGATTTTAATTTATCCGAAAAAAATCAAATAGAAATTCTCTCTAATTTTTTTAACGTTCAAACAGTACTCTAGATCATTCTTGGAGACTTTTATGCAGAATGGAGTAAAAATACTTGAAGGTATTTGCAAAAATGATCCGACGAGGATCCGCTCATTTGTAAATGCCCTTCAAAAACCATCAAGAAAGCTTCATTCGATTTGTGCTCATTCAAAGGTGAATAGAGAAATATAATATCTTAACTTTTTTTAATGTAAAATTTCTTTCAGGTTAAAAGGAAGAATTTTCTTTTGAGACATGTACCATTCGTTCGGAGAGTACTGGAGAAGCTTATATTCCGTGTGGAGGATGTCCTAACTACTGCTGGACATTCAGATATGATAAGAATTGGAAAGTTGAAGAATAGGAATTTGCAAGGGAAGGAGATTGTGAAGGCTGATGGGACTCAAGGGTCTCAAGGAAGTCGAGGAAGTCGAGACCCAGAGGAGGTGTACTCTGAGGATGATGATTTTCAGAATTTCTCTCAGATTTGGAACTTGGACTTGAAGCAGAAGAGGATTGCAGAGGAGTTGGCACGAAGTTCCCCTGAAGAAAGTGAGGATGAAGAGGATGGGTCAAATTCAATGTCAAGCCGGTCAAGTGTTGGGGGTAATATTGGAGAAGATGAAGAGGAAAGTGACAAAGGAGATGAGGAGGAGGAGGAGGAGGAGGAGGAGGAGGAAGAAGAGGAGGAAGGGGTACGAGTGGATGATTTAGATGACATTGATTTGGATGATTTTTCTTCAGAGTTTGGATCATAAGTATTTCTTCAGACTGCCATTTTTGAATATATTATATGATTATTTGTGTTTAATTTCTAAATTAATTTATTACTTTTTAAATCACATCTGCAATTGGCCGTTAATTAATTATATATATAAAATTGTACCTACTTGAATTTCATTTAATTATAGAATAATTTGTAAAATTCATTTACCCTTCCTTTCAAAAATTGCTCTCTAAAAAGATTCTAGGTACTGATATTTAAAAAAAGCAAAATAGTATAAAATTAATTTTAAAATAATTAATATTCTTTACACATTATTGAAATTCTTTAAATACGATTCGATTCAAATTTTGTAATTCTTTTGTACTATTTTTATATCGGAAATTTACTTGACCTGTAAAAATAAAATATAATATCATACAGAAACTAATTTTTATAATTCGTCTTTTATTATTGTATTTCATTGTGAATTTACGATGCAATTTAATATTTCGTATACTGGTATCGTATTAAAATAAGATAGATTTTAATGAATAATATTACAATATTGACTCAGGATCAGTATGTATAACATACTATGTAGACATACTAATTAGTAAATTACTAATACTAAATCTAATTAATGTGCTAATCAGAATTCAGAATTGCAAAGTGATTCCTTTAAAAAAGAATTCCTTTAAAAATTTAATTAGCCCCTCGCTTTACACTAAACCCTATGAGAAAAAGTATAATTGTAGTATTAATAGATATTTGAAGAGGAGAACAAGGAGTTTTTTGCAAAAGCATTTCCATTCCGGGTCGAGTTGGAAGTGAAGCCAGTCAAATGGTTTTACGATGATATCATGGAGGATAGGATTTAATTATTTTACGATATATTGATTATATTTATTTATAAAAAACAAATCTTATATTTTTATGGAATTTGAAATGATCCCGACTATCTATTTTACAAAATATATTATTTAATTATCGTATTAGATTAAATTAATAATTTATTAATGGTAAAAATTAGCACTTAACTGGTAACGAAATCATTTGCCTTCATTCTTAAAAACACATTTCATTCCTGATACAAATTTTTCTATGATAGATTTTTAATTATAAACATTAAAAGTGAAGTTAGGTTCGCACTTTGCAGGCGTAGGGCTGAGAAAGACAGTTAAAGCATCCTTCTTTTTTTAAATATTTTAAATCTTTTCATTAATCCTTTCAAATTCGCATATTTCATCCTGCTCAAATCCCTCGTTGATTTCTTCATTTGCATTCAGCATGATTGATTCGACAAGCCCAACTTTTTGCTTTCGATCCAAATTATCATAAAGCATCTCATCAGAATAAAAGCTTATCGGAATTGGATCCTTTCCCTTAAAATTAAAATTAATTTTAAAAACTTCTAATTAAACAATTAATTGTATTCTAATTTCTGGGCCTATCGTACTTTTTCAAATTCATAGTCGGTTTGAAAGCAGCTTTCTTTCTCAAGAATCGAGGCTTGCCTTGCTAATGAGCGGTGTTAAAAGATAAAATAAAATTAGGCATCTAATGACATAATCATCAATTAGATACAGTTCAATACCTGACATGTAAACGTGCCTGGGAACCTTAATGAATGTGATATCGGTCAATGCCCTCACGGTATAATCCGGAATGAAATGTATTTTCTTAGAAGTAGATTCACATTGTGCTGACACTTTCAACTCGTTAGATCCTATGAATTTTAATTAAGTTTGTTAATTGAATTAAAGAAATTTAAAGTAAATCTAACCAATGCTTGGCATCAAGCTTTGATTTCCAAAAAAGGTGAAAGGACCACTTTCAAACATCATATTTTCCCGTCCAACTTCAACTTGGACGCGACCTTCCAGGATCAAAATGAAGTAATCTGATGGCTTCCCCTGGAAAAAGTTCAGGATGAATTAAAAAATTAATTATCTTAAAAGTTCTGGCATACTCTTTCATAAAGAAGTGTTTTGGGATTTTCATAAGAGTCGCTCTTCATCTTGACCTTGTCGAATAGATTTTGTTTCAGTAGTCTCTGGAGTATTGTTGGTGAAATGAAGGAATCATTGAAGAGTTCAACCGCTGCAAAACAAAGATATTAGATCGTAAATTATTAAAATATTTTAAAACTCGTACATGTGCTCAGATATTGATAAGTAGCAAAGATTAATTGCTGTGAAATTTGAACAAGTTCATTCGGATTTTGTCTCGAGATTTCCGGGAACCGGAAATCAACGGAGTCTCGCTTTTGATTTTTATCTATTCATTTTAAGAAAAAATTCATATTTCTTTTTGTTCGCGTCAAACTTTTAAAAAATCTATACCCAAAACTTCAACTTCATCTTCCTCTTGAATAAAAGTATCAATGACATCTTCCAATGTCACTAGCCCAATTAATTCCTCTTCTTTCTCATTATTGGATAACTTTGTAACGAATGCTAGTGGGCCTTTATCGCCTATAAAAATATCAATTTTTATGTAATATTTCCAAAAAGAATTAATTTTTTTTACCCAATTTAAATTCCTTGAAAATTACATCAAGCGTCGTAGTGTCCGGAATGAAATTTAGTGGATTTTTATAAAAATCGCAAATAGTTTTCAATGGCATTTTATCATCAGGGTGCACAAACGCCAAATCCTTTGCATTCAGAAGCGAGACTATATTTGATCTTGATTCTTTATAAATGGGGATCCTCGAAAATCCTTTAAAAAATCCACGATATTAAATGAAGAATGATTTTAATTTAAAATACCTTTTTCCATAATCTCGCGAATTGTATCAAAATCCAGAACCGAATCCTCTGGAAGCATATAGATTTTAGAAATCGGCGTCATTACATCAACAACAGTCTTAGTCTTTAGATCCAGGGCTCCAGAAATTATATTGACCTCGTCATCATGTAAATCATTTCGAGTGACCTGACTTGAATTTAATATTTTGTATCAGTATATATTTTATTTGATTTGCAAATTTTTTTTAAATAAACTCACCCTCAAAATCTCTTTGAATCTATCCCGACTATAAACATTACCAATCTCCTGCCCCAACATTTTGTCCAAAATGAAGCTGAATGGAAGTGACATTGGGAAAGTTATAATCATAAAGAATTTCGTAATCCATATAGTTTTAGCCCCGACCATGAGCCCATTTCTTGAGCAATATGCTTGAGGAATTAATTCCCCAAAAATCAGGATCCCAAAAGTGGTACCAATTAAAGCTACCAAACCTGACGCCAAATCTTCAAGGAGTAGCGTGAGTAGAACGGTTACAAGTACATTCCCCAGAGCAAGTGAACAAAGTAAATAGCTTCCTTTCTCTCTTACTGGCTGGATTTTTCTAGCATATTTCTTTTCCATCTCGGATCCTGTTGAAATTAAGATCTTCAATTCGACTTTGCTGATGGAGAGTAGGCCAAGAATCAGTCCAGAGAATAATCCAGATAGAATAAGTAGAGTGAATACTAGAATTATTTTAACCCAAAGTGGTACTAGGATTTGATAGGAAATCAGGGTGTTTTGAGGGCTTGTTCCTTGATGCACCCAACCTGGAATATCATCCAAAATTGTAGATTTTTATATTTAAAATTCTTGAATATAAAATATCAAACCTGAGGAATTATCTTTGTTTTCTTTGAGACATATAAAATATAATTCATTGTTGGGTTGTAGTGGAGGTAAATTTATATGACAAGCTCCAGATCCGCCATTTCTGTCAACATCAATCTGGAAATTGATTGCAAAATAAACTAAATTTTCAACAAATATTTTTATAAACTTTTACCTGAAATTCTCGACTTGCTGATGAATGTAAATCATTGCAATTTGCTCCCGCCTCCGCAAAATCCGATACAAATCGAATCAAGGAAGAATTTATCAATCCCGACCCGAATACCCGGATTTTTATGAAAGTATTTTCAGGAATTTGTAAAATTCCTTCCGGATTGAGAAATATATCTCTTCGGAACTTTTCTTCAATTCTGATCCCATTGATATTAACTTTACCCAAAGTTAAATGTAGGAAAGATACGAAGAGAGATATATTGAGAGTAGAAGTCATACGCCAAAGCATTCTGCAAAATGATTTGCATTTGATGCTTATTTAATTTGTGAGGAAATAAAAATTTGTTTTATATCTCTTCATAAAATTCTAGTGATGAAAAATTCAGCAGATATTACTCAGTTTAAATATAAATTTTTTATCTTCCAAGTTCTGGTTAATCACTTGTTGTGCAGCTGCTTATGCAATCAAATATTCCTCGAATTAATGAGAAATTAATGACTTGGAATAAACTCAGAAAGTGTTGAAAGATACGAGTTATCAATAAATTAAATTCAAAGCGGAAAAACAAAGTATTTTAGCCTTTTACTTTTGAATTACAGCACTTTACAAAGTATTTTGAGTACAGATTATCTATGCAAGAAAATATTATTCCTAATGTCTTTGTGTATGGAATTTGTGCAATTTTTTGATTGCTTAAAAATTAGACATTGAATTTCATGCATATTTTTAGAATTTAGGGCATAATTATTTTAAATTAGTATTTATTTTAACAACTTTTACAAGTAAGAGTACAGATAGAACTTCATTTTACATCATTGCAAGTGCAAAGTATCCTCCAACTCCGCAAGTTTGGCGTCCTCTCCTCAAATGAAAATATCCGTCATCTCCCCATCCAGTACCTGTAATATATTTTAATTGTTTAATTCTTTTTAGAAAGGTTCAGTTAATGATCGCAATTACCCCAACTATTTTTGCAAACCCAGTAATCTCTTGTATATCCAACAACTTGCACTACATGGCCATCATTTCGTGTCCCGCAAGGCCCATCCCATATTTCACCTCTTCTAATTGAATTCAGGGCTCTGTGAGCGGAAAACCAAACGGCAACCTACAAAGTATTATGAATCAAAATTATAAAGATGTCATATTTTTAAAATATTTGTATTTTTTAAATACCGTTCCTCCATCCTTAACCCAATCGGCCAGCACCCCCTCGCCTCTATTTTCTGAATGCATGGCTTGCCTTACTGTGGCTCCATCTCCATTCACCCGTTGACAATTCCCTTTCTGGCCAGTGTAGCGATAAAGATGTTCCCTCACGAGAGTATTACGGCTATTTTGTAAATGTTTGAAAGTGCCTCATGAGCATAACCTCCATTAGGGCAATTATTTCTATTAGGATCTCCTGGCGCTAAGATAAAAATTAAAAATGCAAGTAAAATTAAAAGGCTAAAATTATCTTAATTAATTATACGTACATGTGCAATCAAGGAGTTGTTGATCGCTCAGCGGTACAGCTTCACCTCTTCTATAAAGCCGCCAATTCGATTCAACAACTGCCGCCTATTAAAATCCCAATACTGATATTATTATGCAAAGTTTTAAACGTCGCGTTGTTTTAAAATTTATACCGAAGCAAATGCCCAACAAGAACCACATTTAGTTTGTTGATTGAGAGTTTGATCTTTAACTGGAGTGGCAGCCCAACGCCAATCTACAGAGTCACCACCTTGTCTTGACTCAGGGTACAGAGCGGATAAATTGTAGTAATTGAAATTGGGATCTTCATATGATTTAGCATCCCCTTCCGGAAGCCTTGCACCTCTCATATTTGCGCTCTCTTCATCAGAGTAGTCGGCAAACTTATTTACCGCTAGATAAGTAAACGGAGATGAGTAAACGGAGATAAAAAGCAGTTTAATTTTGATTAAATAAAAACTTTGAAATCCTTACCCAAATATCCTTCTCCATATTGGCTATTTATTTGAGAAATCATTTGCAGAGTGTTGGCAAAGTTGGATTTCCTTTGAGCATCTTCCAAAGGATCCGCGTAGTTTTTACCGTATTGGACCTGGGGCAGAGAATTTTGAAATTAATTAAAGAGTATAATTTTCGGATATTTAATATCAGTACCTTATAATCGTTCCATTGGGAGTCGATATTTTGGCCAGCATCAAAGAATTTGGTTGCATTTTGACCAAATACTTGGAAGACTTGAGCAAGGGACAAGATCAAAAGTAGTTTGAACATTTTGAAATGGGATAAAATAATGAGGAAAACCCATTTCTTTTTATATCCAACAAATTTTTAATTTTGTTGGAAAAAATCATTTCACGTCAAATAAATTTAAAGCTATTATAAAAATATCTTTAATTGTCATCATTGATTAATGGAAATATTTATATATTATTCTTGGACGGACTTCATTGTGTCCTTTTATTCATGGCTTAGAAGTGAATAAATCATTTCTAAATTAATTGATTAAATTCTATAAAGATCTGGTTCTGATAAGGTCGGGTTTCATTTCAGAAATTCAAACTATAAAAATAGCTTCATAATTAATAGCCTTCTGCTAGCAATTTATTTTGGCCTTTATTATCTAGAAATGTGGTTAAAACTAATAAAAATTTCCTGTAAAAATATCGTAAAACATGTTTCATTTGAATTTATCTTGTATTGTATTATTACCACTAGCTATTTTTTATGAATATTTTTTAAAGTTTTATATTATCCTCAGTTTTATTCCCTTCATATACAAATCCTTCGTTGATGGTCCCATTTTGCTCCGGAATGCTAAACTCAACAACGCCAGCTTTCCTTTTAATAATCCTCTTTGGAACCTCATTAATATTATCTTGCTCGGCAATTGTGAAAGTTGGGTTTAAACTCTGAAAAAAAATCTTAATAAAATAAATCCAAAGCGTAATTTTTTAAAATTTTTACAATTTGGACTTCTTTATCTTTTCCATCATCTCCGCCTTGTCCCAAGCTCGTCTTTTCCAGTAGGGTTGCCTGCCGTGCTTTAAATAATTATTTTATTTAATTAATTTCGAATATTTCAAGGAATATAAAATAAAGTATATAGAGAAAAAATGGAATATTTAAAGATATCGAATATACCAGCCATGTAGACATCTCTAGGAACTTTAACAAAGGTTAGGTCAGAGATAGCTCTCACGGTGTAATCTGGAATAAAGCTTGCCTGAGAACTGATTTTTCGGGTTGCTGTCGATTGAATTGATAATCTTCTATTGCTTGTTCCTTCACTTGTGCCTAAAAATATTATTTTGAATTTTGAAATTGAATTCCGAATATATGTAAGTATACTGATATATCTTACGGTCTTACCAATGCTTGGTATCAAACTTTGATTTCCAAAAAATGTGAAAGGTCCGCTTTCAAATAGTAAATTTTCACGCCCAACTTCAACTTGGACGCGACCTTCCAGGATTAAAATGAAGTAATCTGATGGCTTCCCCTAAAAATATTGTTTTAGACGAATATTTTATTTGAAATTTAAAAATCTTACTCTTTCATAGAGCAAAGCTTTGGCATTTTCAAATGGATCGCTAGTTTTCACTTTAATTTTATCAAAAAGATTTTGCTTCAATAGCCTCTGAAGGATTGTTTGGGAAATGAACGAGCTATTGAAGAGTTCCACAGCTAGAATTTAAAGAAACAAATATATGACAAATTAGTTTGAATAGATATGAATATTTTAAACATATATTTGTAGTAATAAATACATGTGCTCAAATATTGATAGGCAGCCCAAGCCAATTGCTGGGACACTTGTACCGTCGGCGTGATTTCGGAATTGGTGCTATCACGTGAAATTTTGGGGAATCTGAATAAATTTGCAGCTCTTGACTTCCTTCTTGATCTGGCCACTGAAATTTAGCATTTTTTACTAAAATTCTACAATTTCATTCGCAAAGTTGATACCCCAGACATCAGCCTCGTCATTTATTTCCTCTTGAATCAGAGTTTCAATTACGTCCTCAATTGTCACTAGTCCAATTACATCAGATCCCATTTCCATCCCCCTTTCTTCATCATTGCCGTCATTTCCACTCGTTACAAATGCCATATGCCCTTTATTTCCTAATTTTAATTTTACAAGTTCAAATTAAGTCTTTTTTTGATGCATGCAAAATTTAACCTGTTTTAAAATCTTTGAAAAGTATATCCAAAGTTCTACTTTGAGGGACAAAAGTGAGCGTATTTTTATAAAAATCACAAATTGTTTTCAATGGCATTTTATCATCAGGGTCAACAAATGCCAGATCCTTTGCATGTAAAAGGGCTACAATATTAGTACGGAATCCTCGATATACTGGAATTCTTGAAAATCCTATTTAAAATAATTTGTATTTAATACATAAATCTTATTTTAAACATTACCCTTTTCCATAATCTCTCGAATTGTATCAAAATCAAGTACAGAATCATCTGGAAGCATATAAACTTCTGTAATTGGCGTCATGATGTCACCCACCATTTTAGTCTTCATATCCAGCGCTCCAGAAATTATATTGACTTCATCGTCACGCAAGTCATTTCTTGTGACCTGCATGGAATTTATTTATTAAAAGTTCAGTTCATATTGAAACTACTTCGTTTGTAAAATACTTACCCTTAGAATTTCTTTGAACCTATCCCGGCTATAAACATTTCCAATATCTTGACCAAGAACTTTATCCAGGATGAAACTGAATGGACATGATAGGGGGAATGTGATTAACATGAAGAATTTTGTAATCCAAATTGTTTTGGCTCCAACTAGAAGCCCATGTCTCGAACAGTATGCTTGTGGGATAAGTTCTCCAAAAATAAGAATCCCAAAAGTCGTACCCAAAAGTGCGACCAGCCCCGATGTCAGATTATTTAAAAGTAGAGTTAATACTACTGTAACCATTACATTCCCGAGGGCTAGTGAACAAAGTAGATAGCTTCCTCTTTCCCTCACAGGTTGTATTGTTTTTGCATATTTTTTCTCGTCATCATCACCTGTCGATATAAGAATTTTCAACTCCATTTTGCTGATGGAGAGGAGTCCAAGAATGAGCCCAGAAAAAAGTCCAGATAATCCCAAAAGGAAGATGATTAGGATAACTTTAACCCACATGGGGATGATTGTCATTAATGGAGA
>JAAZTK010000398.1:0-21600 GCA_036507255.1 Megalothorax incertus
GATTTCAAAAAAGGCATACGGATATACAAAAGTGCTTATGCGTAGACTTAGTATTAGAGGTAGTATTTTGCAAAGTAGATTGACGTGAAGATCTTTAGACATAAATACAATATATCAGAAAAAATAATATAGGCAGGCAAGATGTTCATACTATTGTGATAATATATTTTTTATCGTACTATACAGGAAGTATATATATGTACAATATGTACTCTTTCACTACTCTGGCATTGTATAAAGGAACTATAGGTAGCTGGTAAGGTAGGTTGTATTACAATAGTAGAATTATGAGTATGATGAAAAGCAAAGTACAATTTTTTGCAAAATGAAAAAGAGAGGGTAAGTTGGTGAAACCTGTACATGCTCCTCAATATTGAAAGAAAGGTACAATATCAGGGATGTATTAGAATAATAATATTTAAAGATTTTTGTTCGATATGAATTAATTTTGATACAAAGCAATCAATATGATTAACTATTACATTTCATTTCATAAACTTTTAATAATGACTAACTTGTGAAAGTTTTCAATGCCTTCTGATTTTAACACTCTTTCAAGTTGATAATTTACAGTATGAAATTATGAATCATCCTCATAGTCATCAAGTTGCGAGTTGTATCTGCCCTTTGAGTTTTGACCCTTGCTACTTATCTCTGACTTTTGAACTCATCTCTTAATTGACATATCCATATAATGTTCATATTTGGTTCGCAGCAAAAGAAAGAGGGTAATTAATAAAGTGGGATGAACTAATTAAAAAATTAAGATGACACAAGTAGAATATCTAGTTTTTATGCTTAAAAAATAAAGGGGAAAATACGATTTATTATCTTTATATTACTACAATGATATATTAATGTACACAATACTCACATTTCAAATATTATATATTTATTAATTGTTCTTTTTTAATGTTTTTTTTTCAGGAACTTCCACTTCGGCAAAATGCAGAGCCAACTAATCTTTGGATTAAGCCTCCTGTAACCCCCTATCTAAGGGTATACTTTTTCAATATCACAAACTCGAAAGAGTTTTTGGAGACTGGAGAGAAGCTCAAATTAAAGGAAATTGGACCATATACTTATAGGTAAGGGTTTTGCTCGTGTTCCTTTTTAAAAGACGCCTTCATACTAATTGTTTAGTCGACGCTATGCAGCCGACATTGCTGATACATGCAATGAATCAAAAGGTTAATGCACTAAAAGATTTAATGAGTTTTTTCCTTAAATAAAATTTGCAGCGAGAAATGGGAGAAAGTGAATGTGACTTGGCATCCGAATGGAACGGTTTCCTATCGGCAAAAGAAGCAATTTTACTTTGAAGAGGATCTTTCAAATCGGAAAGGAGAGTGACATGTTTCATCTACCCAATGTTCCATTGCTCGTAAGTTTCGCTAAATTTGCTCTGGCTTGTCACAAATTGATACTGCAATTCTACCTTTATTTATAATGAAAACCAAATAATCCTCTTCTCCATTTTAGAGTGCAATTGGAAGCATGGTCCATTCGTCTAAGTTGGTCAAGAAAGCAATTGCCACTCTCCTTGATATTCTCAAGCTCCAACCTTTTGTGAATCAAACTGTTAAAGATATGATGTGGGGATACGATGATCCACTACTCAAGCTGGGAAAACAAGTCCTCCCCGAAGGAAAGAAAGTTCCTTTTGACAAGTTTGGANTGACAAGTTTGGATTTTTCTACGGGAAAAACTTTACCGATTACACTTCCGCCTATGGCCTGAGTGATATCTTTACCGTATTTACCGGCCAGGAGGAATTATCCGACTTTGCTCGAATTAACGTGTACAATGGGCAGGAGGAGCTTGACTTTTGGGGCACTAAGCAATGCAACATGATCAACGGAACAGACGGTACAGGGTATCCCTCCATGCTCAACGAGAACTCATCCATCTACATCTTTAATAAGGATCTCTGCCGGTCCATTCATCTCAAGTACAAAGAGGATAAGAGACACTTTGATCTTCCTGCCTTCAGGTAACAGTTCAATCTTTAAATTTATCGATTTTTTCTACCTATTGCATTTATTACGAGTAATTTGGTCTATAAATCAACCCATGATAAACTATCTTGAAATATATATCTGCCTTTTCAATTTATAAATACTTGTAAGTAGATAAATTGAAATTTAGAATACCTACTTTCCAATTAGATGATTTACTATTGAGCTTGATACTCTCGATGACTTGATAAAGGGAGTATGGTATTTATGCAGATGGTTGGCTAAGTGCATCCTTTACTCTCCTATTGTCACTCGAAGACGCTTATTCATTCAAATCAAAGTAGTCTTGCCGTAGCATCACAAAATCTGTTGGGATCAGGTCGAGAAACTATTAATAGAATGTATTGGTTGGGAAGATCCTTTCCCTCTTTGGTTTGAGTCATATTAACCTCGATCCTCGATTAAATATCTAAGCTTTGTGTACTTTCCTTTCTCCTCTTTCAATAATAAACATGTGCATTTAGCTTACGAATAAATACTCGTACTACTTACACCGAATCAACTACTATTTTCGATTGTGGATCTGTAATTATATAGTATAAAGTAATGATATCGTATAATTGTATTATACGATATCATATTACTAACGCATTCTTCCTCCTCAACTAATCTGGGCTATTTAATTTATCATTTTTTGACATTGCTTGTCACTAGTACTAGAAATTAATTCATTTTAAACATTAATACGAGTGGGGTTGACTTCTTTATCCTATCTAATAAAGTCATTTTAACTTTAAAAGTCATTTAAGCCACAGAGTAAGAACTTCTCATTTTCCACTTAATTAATCATATTCATGACTCTAATATGATGGGAGGATATTTAATTAATGCAAAGTTTAACCAACTGAAAAATGACTGGAAGAAATTAAGACTTTAATCCGCTAAATATTTTACAAAAGTAATACGTTAAAATTACTCTTTTGCTTACTATACAGTATATCATAAATGATAAAATGTTTACTGAAATTCATTTAAATTTTTGAAACAATTGATATTTCACAATATTTCCAGTTCATTTCTTTTAAAGATTTCAAATTGATCAATTGCATTGGAAAGAAATTTTTTTAGATTTCAATAAAATCTCTGAAATCTGATTCAGGGTTCAGATAAGCGTAAACCACACACATTAAAAAGGATATAACTGGAGTTCATGCATCTACCCAATAATTATTAAGATTCAAAGAATCATATTTTCAGAGTTGGATTGAACTCGTTCTCTCTTCTATTTCAAATAAACTGTTATATTGTTTTGCTTGATTTACTATTGTGGTTTTGTTAAATATTGTACAATTGTATCAGAGTATCCTAAGCCTAAGGATAAATTTAGTCCATGTTATATGCAGTAGTATTCTCGTGCAAAAAACACGAATTTTCCAAAGGGTACAAAAAAAGTTGAAACCTCACGTTTCTCGATTTACCTAAAATTGGAATGTGATTGAGACAATACCCACTCCTCCTCCTCAATTAATTATCCAAAGACAGAGTCTATATACGAGTAGTATAAATAGGGTAAACTAGGCATGCTATGAGTGAGAGGATGCATTTGTAATTATTTTGTTTTGTTTCTTTTTTTCAACAGATTTGTTCCTACAATGTCAACTTTTGGGGACGTTGAGACTTATCCCGAAAACAAATGCTACTGCCAAGATGGGCCCTGTTCTAAAAAGGGAGTCTTCAACGTCACCGTCTGCCAGCACGGTATTTTACTCACTTTTTTAATTCACACCCGTAGGATTAATTAATTCCCGATTTGCTTTGTCTTTGATTTAATGACATCATTCATTACACCCTTGATGCGAGAGATACCCCACTGCAAATAATAGTCTCGTAGACTCTTAGCATTGTGCTAATTGGGTCCATCCTTCGTGCATAGTTTCCCTTTTTTCTATTAACTCCTCTATCCGTCACTCTCCTCTTCGATCATCAATTCATCATCATCATTAATAATAATAAAAAAAAAGAATTCTCTGTACACAAGATTGAGCTAAAAGTGTGTCTCCCTTTGTTTGAATTCCTTCGTAGGTCCTGTCTTCATCTCGTGGCCTCATTTCCTGCACGCCGAACCTTCATTTGTGGAGGCTGTCGATGGTCTCGATCCCAACCCTGAGCGCCATCAATTCTACATTGATATCCAACCCGTGAGTCAATTTTTATTCGTAGTAGTATAATGCCTATCTACTGATTGCATTGGATTTAATTTTTTCGTATTGATTTTCACGCGGTTTCTGAGAATTTTGTTTTTTACCCTCTTTTTTTAGAAACTTGGAATTGCAATGCAAGCCAAAGCCCGTATTCAAATCAACATCCAAATGGCAAAGGTGTCAGAGATCCCCCAAGCCGCTAATCTCTCAAATGTTCTCATTCCTATTATCTGGTTTGAAGATGTAAGTATTGTGGTTTGCATAATTAAAATCCTTGAATTTCTACAAGAAATTAAATCAATCTTTTTCTCTGACACAGGGAATTGATGAACTTCCACCTAAAGTGACTGCACTCATTAATCAGGCTATTAATACGCCAGAGGTTGCAGAATCCGCTCTCTCCTACATTACTTTCATACTGGGAGCACTTCTTCTCCTCTTTGGCGTCATGTTTATTGTCCGAAATTCGTACCGGAAGGAAAGGATGATGCCCGAAGATGAGCAAATGAAGGTGAACGCTTTTTCAGAGCTTGGGCAAATTTACAATCTTGGGGAGCTTAAAGGTTTCCGCCACAATAACGCCAAATACACTTTTCACTCTTTCTCTATGCCTAATTAATCTTTACCTAAAACTATCGTCTTATATATTTTAATATACATCTAAATCTCTTTAATCCGCCCCATTTATATAATATTTAAATCAATGATTATAAATCTTTTTCGGTTGTGGACCTTGTATAAATAACTCTAATGCTCTATGTAATATATAAATTCATCCAAATTATGTGTATTCGTAATTTGTACCGTACATTGTAAGATGAATAATTCCTACTTGTACTCCGAGCCTGTCTATCTTTTGCAGTAATACCTAGTAAATGCTTTTTTACATAAAGCTTAAATCCTTCAATTGGGTTGCATGTTTCTACAATTAAAATTCAATATTAAAATGTATATTATTTGTTATAATTGGAATAGCCTGAAATGGAAAAACCCGCGAATGGTAATGGAATAAAGAATGGAAAAAACTACTCAATGGAGATGACTGATAGCAAAGATGGAAAGGTTAAGAACGGAAAGTCGACCAATGGAGGGACAAACGAGTCAGCCATGTCATAGGACAACTTGGTGTTTCCTGCAAGGGGTGGAAGACAAAAATCCCCGACAATAATTAATATTAATAAAAATAATAGTAAATGTGACGACAAAATCTTCAACTCTTTAACAAAGCCATCCATTCACTCATTCAGCCGATCCCAATTTGAATCCGAATTTAAGAAAAAACAGCCAAGGATCTACTATTGATACTGAAACGGAGTCTTCCGCCTCTTCCTTTTACCCCCAATTCCATTCTACCAAATTATTTAACCAATCTTCCGACGAATCTTTTGCTCAATCATCCGTTCAAAAACAACCCATTATTTGCCGCTTGTACGAAATTCCCATCCATTATATCAGTAATACAAGTATATCGGACATTAATTAGGAATTTCTGCGCACAAATACTATAATTCATAATTTCTACTACTAAGCTACAACAAGGTGACAGTCGGTTAAGTGCCATATATATCTTTTGGCTGAACCCTTTGTAACTATTATTAGATAGTATCGTACTAAACTACTATTACAATTGACTGATGTGATTGAGATCAATATGTCTACAGATGGATATTTAAATGATTCTCTTTTTTTATAAATTAATCCTAAGTGTACGTACTTTTTAAACTAATTTAAAGTGGAAGAAGAGTTTTGAGAGATTTAATTTTTTTGGGCCATTCAAACAAAAAAGATTTGGCATCTAAAATTCTAAATCTTTTATTTGATGTCAACATTCTAGAATGCAAAAACTAAAAAGGAGATTTAGGAAATGCAATGTTTTGCTAGTAGACAAGTTACCTACCTAATATAATATATATATATAGTACATGAATTTGTTAAACCTAAAAAAACCTGCATGTGTTTGTTGTACTAGTATTTGTAAATTTAGTAATCTAAATTATTCCGATCATTTTTTTAAAAAAACACTTGTATATGACATTTTTAAGGACAATAGTGATTAGCTGCTTAAGTTCCAAAAATACATTTCAATACATAATGAATAATTATCCTAACCATATTGCGAGGAAACACCGTTGTTCAAATTTTAAAGCGTCTTTTTTATTTGCAGAGGTTTCTTCCAATACTGTCAATTCACATTTGTTTATATCGTATAAAACTAATTAATTTATAATTTCAGAATTACAATGCAAATATTACTAGAAAATAAACTTGTACTTTTGTACTTATTAAGGTTGCCAACTTATATTTATAGTCCTTCAATAGAAAAATAAATTTATAAGGCTATATATACATTTTTTAAATGCAAAATTTACTTTTATCATATCTTATAACTATCTTATAACAATACAATACAAGCATTCTGCAATGCAATTACTTTTAATAAAATAATATAGGTCGTAGATTTTCAAATTATCTGTAAGTAATGAAGAATGTATTTTGTATAGGTACTTAGGTTTATTAATAAGAGTCTGATTTATAGTTTTACAAATTATAATACATAATTTTTAAGTGACTAATGATTTGTTAAGTAGGTATGTGTTTTAGAATTATATTAAATATCGGATTTATTGTTTTAAAATTAATAGAAAAATTATTCGTTTTTAAACATTTATTAATTTTATCTTAAATTGATTTGTGACGGATATATTCGTATTTTAATTGTAACGAGTTTTCTTTTTTAAAATATTTGTAATGCAACTTCAAAATATGCGTTTTGGAATAAATTATTTTCATATTGTAATTTAAATACCCATGCTGCAGTACATTTCAAACACTTGAACGTTTCAAAAACCCTTATTCATGAGGCCTTTTACATTGCAATAACCCTGATATTTACTTCTTCTTAGCTTACTTATATTAATTTATAATTTTCTAAAAAATCTATTTTACATAGCATATACTTAATAGTTTAAACAGGACAAATAAATTGGCAACTATCCAAAATTTAAAACTCCAATCGGGTTTTTCAACCTTTTGCATTTTGACCGAACAAAATTAAAAATTCCATTCTACTGCAAGCTACTACTACCTACAGGGCAGTAGTAGCTTTTGAGAAATATAAGAATCCAAGACTAATTTATAATATTATTGCAGAATGTAAAAAAACATTACATGTTAGCAATGTAAACAAAATGAGCTATTTCAATAAAAATTAATAGGTATACTAATATCAATTAGGCGGCATGCTCTGTTTATCATTATTCATTAATAAATATTAGATATCGGAAATGCAAAAAAAAATCATTTGGCTTTGGTTTCATTTAAATGTGCTACTGTATTCTTTTGTGTTGTCTGACGTCTGTTGATCAGCCAAAGTGGATGGCAAACTAAAAATACATATCGCTCCAATAAATCACCTTCGGAATTCGGGGAATAATTGAAAGCTGAATGTGATATTTGTATTCATTGGCTCAGTTCGAAGAATCTGCACATGTACTACTACAACTGGATATCGTACCTAATAATTCTTACTAGTAAAAGTATCTGTAGTTAATACACCTACCTACTACCGATACAAGTAATACTACAGATAGTAGATAGCCAGGCCCGTTTAAAATTTAAATCTCGGCATTAATTCATGTATTCCATGCAATGAAGATATAAGATAGCGCTTATTTGGTACTACTACGATACTATTGAGCGTATACCTATTGCAGCATAGAAAATCTGTGCAAATCATCCTTATGCATTATCCGTAGCTTTAGTCAAGGGGGACAGTAACGAGAACTTGTTTTCATCCTTTATTTATTATATCACTTTCAAGGAGTTTGTTCAAACTGCGATTCTCTCTTCTTTAAAAGAAAACTCTCTCTCCTCTTTGCTGCTGATATTGTCCGTCACTGGACTGGAATCTTAACTGTGCCAAAGTGGATTGTTAATTATCAAATTGGGGGCAAAATGTGAAATCAAACTTATTCAAACATATATTTGTTGACACCTCAATTTCTCTGGAACTGAATTGTAATTGTCTACAATATTTAAAATATTAAAAAACCATTTCATTTGTACAACTAAGCTTGTACTATTTTTTCGACAACGTGTCTCATATAGTACTACAACCTAAATACCTTCGAAGTTTAAGTAAGAGTTTTATTTCCAAAAGAAGAAGAAGAAGAATGCCAACAGATTCCTCAGATCAAGGTCAGGTCAATCAGGGATACTATCCGGGAGAGCATGGAGAGGCTATTCAGCTTAATCGCTCTACCTCTCCTGGAGAGATTAATCGAACGGCGGGGAATGCTACGGGATGCTCCTTGAAAAAGTACAAAAACGTTATCTTGGGACTTATCGGAGTGGCAGCTTTAGCCGGCATAGTAGTCATCTTTGTCTCCATCTCAAGGACAGATAATGTCTCCGAAAACATTGTCGCGATGGAATATCAGTCAAATATCCGGTTGGACCCCAATGTTAAACCTTCCCATTACAATATCACGCTGGACCCCGACTTTGAAACATTTCTCTTCAAAGGGTATGACAATACTATATTAGATATGTAGGTATGCAAAAAGGGGAGTAGGTTGAATACGAATGGGCCAAGATTAAATCGGAATATTTATTACACGCTTTTACTTATTGTTCTGTCATTGCAAATATTAGATGCCTACGCAAACTTTCTAATATGATTTGGAAATCAATCAATTTATTCAAATATTGTTTTTACTAATAGAAGATTATTATTATCAGACCTAGGATCTATAAATAATAGTATTCACAGCTAGAAGATGTTGTTGAGAATTTAGATAAATCCTTGAATAATAAATTTGCTATTTGATTTCAGGAAAGTTTCCATTAATTTGGATATTAGCAAACCGGTAGATCATATACGCCTCCATGCTCAGTACCTCAACATAACCAAGCATCAATTACTGGATGATATTGGGAATCCTGTTGAAATTGTTGGTTTATTTGACAATATTTGTTTATACTATTAATATAGGTATTTAAAATATATTTGTTGTATATAATAGAAATTGATCGAGTATGTCACAAATTTCGAGTACATAGTGTTGATACCAAAGGAAGATGGGATCAAAATTGGAAAATACCAAATAAATTTGGAATATGAAGGCAATTTGACTAAGAATGGGATAGTGGGGCTTTATAAGAGTACTTATTTGGACAAGACGACAAATACAAAAAAGTTTTTTACCTTTATTTTTCTATTTTTATCATTTTAAACCTCTGGAAAATATATAGACACATAGTCACATCCAAGTTTCAGCCAACATATGCAAGACGATGCTTCCCTGGATTTGATGAGCCTTCATTTAAATCCACTTTTTCTATCAGTGTGATCAGACCTTCGCATGGTATGATTGCACTCAGCAATATGCCCATCGAGGTATTAAAACATTATAGTAGATAGAACTTAATTTTGGTACAAATTACTGTTCGATATAATGTATTAATAAATATTACGATTTTAGAGGAATATTACAGACACACCTAAGGAGGGATTTACTTTGGTTCAAATTTTAATTTTATACCAGCAAGAATCTTAATACAATATTTTAATCATATAGGTCGAATTCAAAAAGACCCCACTGATGGTGACATATTTGGTTGTAGTTGCAATTGGGGATTTTTATCATAAAGAAACCCAATCAAGTAGTGGAATACCAATCCGGATTTACTCAACACCTTCAAATGTATAATTATGCTTGCTAATTTTACTGGTCAAGGATCTAGTAAATTTTTTTGATTAATTTCACAAAATTCCAGATCGATCTTGTAGATTATGCTATCTCAATATCACCCAGTATCCTCGATTATTTCGAGACAAAATTTGGGGTAAAATACACACTTCCAAAACTTGGTTAGTTCTTTTATCCAGTTTGCATAATATACAATATATTGTACTACTTCAAGGCGCATATTTTTTTATTTCTGTCAAGATTGCATTGCCATCCCAGACTATGTATCTGGGGCCACAGAGCATTGGGGTTTAATATCTTTTAGAGAGACCAGTTTACTTTACAATGAGAAAACGTCCACAGAAGAGAATAAGAAGCGAGTCGCAACCGTCGTTTCACATGAATTTGCCCATCTATGGTTCGGAAATCTGGGTAGGATATAACTAAATACTTTAGTATCTATTGTATTATAAGATGGAAAATTCACAAATTACATATGATAAATAGTTACTCTCAAGTGGTGGGATAGTCTATGGATCAATGAGGTAAAAGAAATACAAACTTTTAAAACAAAATTTAACAATATTTGCAGGGATTTGCAAGCTATCTTGAGTATAAAGGGGTTGAAGCCGCCGAGAAGGTAAAATAAGTTAAAAAAATTCATTAATTTTGATAGACTAATCTTGAATATGGTTTCTAAAAAACTTGATATACTTAATTTTATTTTATTTAATTCCAAATTTTCTTTAGGATTGGGATATCCTTAGCCAATTCTTTGTAGATGACTACCAATCGGCTATGCGAGCTGATGGTCTAGCGTCTTCCCATCCGATTGTCCAAGAAGTGCTTAATCCCAACCAAATCACCGAAATTTTCGATTCCATCACGTATTCGAAGAGTGCGGCAGTTATCAGAATGTTGGAGAGTTTCATGGGTGAGGAGGCGTTCAATCTTGGGTTGAAGCGGATTCTCGACAAGTTCAACTATCGGAGTACAGAGACAGATGAGATTTGGAAAGAGTTTGAGGCGGAGTTTGTCAACGTGACAAACAACCTGACATTACCGCCACTTGGCAAAATTATGGACTCTTGGACACGGTCAAAAGGATTCCCTCTTATAAAAGCCACAGTGAACCTTAAGGAAAGATCAGTCATATTGACTCAAGAACAATTCAAAGAATTTAAAGGAAATTCCCCATCATCTCCTTCCTCTGGAGAGAGATCAAATAAACATCAATGGATAATCCCAATGCGGATCAGAACGGTCCCATTCACAAAAAAAAATAAAGTTACCCATCTTGAAGAATATGGAAAACTCGAATGGATCTTGCCAAATAAAACTTCCACAAATGAAAATTTTATAATCGAATTAGAAAAGGATCCTCAATTTGCCGTTCTAAATGCGGGTCAGATAGGTTTTTACAGGGTTATATACAATTTAGAATATTATCAGACAATCAAGGGCCTCATAACAAGTGATTCGTTTATCTCTGAAGAGAAATGCGGAATTCTCGATGATTCTCTAGTGTCCGCATATACTGGCCATTTGAATTATAATATTCCGTTTGAACTTTTAAACACTCTTCGGAATGTAAGCGACCCTGTCGTCTGGATATGCCTCACCAGGCATATTTATGAATTGAGCGATTTGCTCTCTAATTCTAATCAAAATATTTCTGATCAATATAAGGTAATTTAGCTTTAATTGTAAAAGCTTTGGATGTAAAAAATGCTTTTTTTTAGGAATTCATCATCGACCTTGTGAGTGGAATTTATAAAAGTATTGAACCAGTCAGAGATATAGCCAACAGAACTCATTTGGAAAAGTAAAATATCTGTATCTTAAAATAGATATAATCTCAAAAAACAATGTCCAACTTAATTTGAAATTCAGATTGCTCGCTCCGAAATTATTCTACCTTACTTGTAAATTTGGCTCTAAGGACTGTCTTAAAGAAACTTTGGATTTTTTCAATGATTGGATTAAAGGGGCTCAGGGGGCTGCCAAACTCCCAACTTCTCTCAAATTCTCTATTTACAGATGGGGTTCGGACTTTGCTAATGTTAAATAGAGCATTTTTTTTTGATTTCACCATTCGGAATTGTAGGAGTGTACCAGGCGAATGAAACAACTTGGGAAAAGGTCAAAGAGAGATATATGAACGAGACAGATCCGATAGAAAAAATAAATTTGCTCCGAGCACTTGCAGGAACCAAAATTAAAAGCTTGATTGAAAAGTAGTAAATTCTAAATTTTCAAAAATCAATATTTTTAAATTTAAATTTTATTAGGCTCATCGAGGACTCGAAAAATCAATCCATAGTTCGTGAGCAAGACTATTTCACACTCTTTCACTACCTGGCGGATAATGAATATGGAAATGAGTTGGTTTGGAATTATTATAGGTTTCCTACATGAATTTATTGTATTATATTTTGTTGAACATCTAAACACATCTTTTTATATATCCAAAAAATAGGGATAATTACGAAAGCCTGGTGAACAGATTCACTCTAAATGACAGAAGTTTCGGAAAAATGATCTTACCCATTACAAAGAATTACTCATCAGACGAGAAACTTAAAGAGGTCAAATACAAATCATTCTATTGTATTATATAGCTTAATTAATATACTAGTAGATATTACTTTGTTCCGGAATATATTAATGGACCCATTTTAATATACAATATCCGTAGATAATCGAGTTTTTCAAAAAATATCCAAAACCGGGAGCTGGAAGTAATGCCAGGAAAACTGCACTCGAAAATGTACAAAACAATATTATTTGGAGAGGACGGAGCCTACCATCAATTAGAGAATTTCTCGAAAAGAATAAAAAGTAATCTAAGGATTAGTCTCATAATTTGACCTTTTAACTTAGAGTTCTTTAAAGTTATATTGTACTTTGCATTGTAGTGTATTACCCTTTAAAATGTAAATTAAATTAATTATTCCTAAATTATATCTATTATGCACTATATTTAAATAAATCATTCTAAATTATATCCTTGTTAATTTATTAAGATAGATATACAGAAATGTACGGATATCAGTATATCTACTACAATAGAATTGATTATCTAAAATGATATATAGTCAATAGTTGAGTAAAACCAGAAAAGTGTATTTGAAAGCGCTTGAAAAATATTGGTTTATTTCAATATCATTAATAATATTTATTAACTGTATAGAGTTAACATTTCTTCACAAATCTCTTCTCGTACACGGTCTCATATTAATTTATTTGAGTTGATTCCTTCACATGATTTGTGATGCGATCAATTGTGATGATTTTATTGAGAGCCCTACATCTGCTTAAGTTTATTGGGACAGATACGGACAAGGAGTAAAAAAACGAGTAGAGAATAGAGATATTTCAAGTTTTGATAGAATTACAAGTGGGGGTATAATAATTAACAATATAATATATTATATTTATAAATGTAATGTATAAATTCTCCCAATTGTGTACATACAAAGTTATGTAAATAATAAATTCCTATTACGATACTTATGATTCCTGATTCGATTTTAAATAAGAATATGAATAGTTAAAACAAGAGGCATTTATAAATCCCCCTTAAGACTTACAAGAAGATATGAGTCTGTGGTTTTTAAATGCATCCCCTGATTTCAATTTCAGTACATTTTCATCACTAGTGAAAATGACAAGTCTACTCTAAGACTCTTACTTAATTAAACCATAGCTGGTAAATTAAACAAAGTACAAATGAATAGATAAATTATCGTAGTAATTGGGCTTAGAATTATTGGGTGTAATGGTTTCACATAAGTCTTTGTTTTCAATCCCCAAAGTGTGTGTGTAGTAGTATTTATAATATGTGTGAGTTTTAGTATTACCTATATATGCTGATTAAATCTATCTATCGAATTACCTATAGCTTAGTGATTTTATGTGTTACTTGAAGATCTTTGCCATCTCAAGCTCGATGAAATGTAAAAGGATCTCCGGGAGATCCTTAAATTGTCTGAAAAAGAAATCCATTTAGTCTCATTTACAATCGCAAATGACAAATTTCTTACTTTGACATCTTTTGAGAAAAGTCTGACATCATTTCTTTTAATTTTGGATGAAGAGGGTTCAATGTGAACGCTCTCTTGATACTTTGAAGCATGAGCAGGGGCTTGTCTATAAGAACAGGCAAAAAAGACATGTATGCATATCTGTATTTCTAGTATATTTTTTTGCAAAATTCAGACCTTTTCGTTTGTAAATCTCATAGGCTAAAAAATGAGTCTCAATCCGATCTCGAGCAAAAGACTGAAGTGGAAGGAGGAACCGGGTTGCAGAAGCAAGTGGATCGCATGTCGAAGCTAATTTCTCGGGAACAAGCTCCTCAGAGGGTGGTGGATGATTCTCAGCATCATCAGCTGCATTTTGCTTTGATTTGGCATGTTGCTCCTTCTTTTCTGCAGCGGCCGCAGCAGCCTATAACAATTATATAAAAAATCAATGAAATGGGGCTCAAAATTAAATTACGACTTGAAAATCACACCTGTTGCTCAAGCTCTGCCTTCTTTTTGGCTTTCCTCTGCTTGTTCATGAGCTTTTTCAATTCGGATGGCGTCATGTTTGCTAAAAATTAGAGAAAAAAGTACTCAAATTAATGATTTTTGTTTAACATTTAATGCATTCCATATAATGTAGGTACTAGTACTAGTGTAAGTATTTGTGGGTCCACAAATAACATAAAAATTTAAAATACTACAAAGCTCGATCTCCTCTCATCTGACTTTAATTGATTGCAAAGCTGAACAGACCATAAAAGCCGTAGGAATTTCTAACATTAAACTAAAACTTTAATGGCATGAGCTGGGGATGAAGCCAAATATCTGTAGTATTGTATAAATATAGGGATGTTTTGTGGGGCTGTTGGGAAAATGTAAATAAAGTATAAATCTCCGTCGTTTGAAATGAAGGCGAGTGCGGTTGGACCAAGATGCATTCCCCCAATTAGATCCTACTAAATAATAATGTCTAATCTGAGGCTCTGAGCGCGGATGGATCTGTGGAATCAGATTAGGTGAATCAGGTAAGTTAATATTGGCCAAAATAAAGGGGGGAATAAAAGATGGAGGGCAATAAATCGTGGACTCGAAGAATTAAAAAAAGTGAGAGTTAAAATGGGAAACTCGTTCAGTCTTTGAGCAAAAGTAAAGCTTAAGTAGCCGAGGACGTCTCCATTTTCACGCCGAGACATTTCAATTGCAATGCAATTCGTGGGAGTATGCCGCTCGCTTTAAATGGTGGGAGGCCTCTCCAAATTCTCCCTTGATGCACTTTGGGTCCGTGCTGGTCATAAAACACAACACAAAATAAACTCAAAATGAAGAGTTAATAAAACCAGAGGAAAGAAAGTTTTCATTATTAGACCCATATGCTAGGTCCGTCGCCAATAATTTGGAGCATTTTCCCCCATCTCTCTCTCTCTTCAAGCTCAATTTAGTCATTTGTTCCTACATTTGTAAAAATACAGGCACACTCAAACCACACACAAAAAGAAGTTGTGACCATCAACTCAAGAAGATCCCCTTGTTATCGTAGTAGTAGTATCCATATACAAAAATGAAATGGAGATCGCTCCCACATAAAATGTACAATAGAAAGCAGGCTTTGGGAATGGATTTTATTTGCTAAATACTAATTGGCAACGACAATCCACTAATAAGCCTTTGTAATAAAAAAATCCTATATATTATATTAGTTATACCCACATTCTTGAACTTGATGCACTCCCACAGTATACTAATATACCTAGGTACTATTTGTATTTGTACAATAATAAAACAAGAGGATTCTCAAATTCATTTGATTAGAAAGATTTTAAAAATAAAGTCCTAATCTTCGTCATTTCATTGTCCAACTTTAGAAATACTACAATATTTCGAGGACTCGCGAGCTACAAATCATTTCATTTAAAACAAGTATGAGGGGTGGTTCCATAAAAATGAAAATTATGCGGAGAGGCAATCTATACATTTTTAACATACCAGGCAGATATGCTGATAGCTTTGGGAAATTTGTATTTTCTCGATTCAAACCAAAAAATAAACAAGATTTGCATTTAAATTTCCTGCCCACTTATCGTATCAGGAGGAGGAAACTCTCGCCTCTGAATGGACAAAAAAGAGCAAGTTAAATTGAATATGTAAGCACATTGTCGAGCATTTAAATTTCCTGCCCACTTATCGTATCAGGAGGAGGAAACTCTCGCCTCTGAATGGACAAAAAAGAGCAAGTTAAATTGAATATGTAAGCACATTGTTGTCGAGTGGACAATTCCACAGTAGTGGGTAATTACTAATAACAACTAGTAGTATTATAGTAATAATAACAAACTTAACGAAATAAATAGGATTTTGCGGTATTTGTCCACAAAACCCAAAATAATTGGATAATTTATTGGTTTGAACAGAAAAAAAAGTCTCATTTGCAAAATTTACATCTTCGTCCTTTCTCGATTGATTCAGAATGTACTAATACCTACATATAAAAAGGTTTCCTTCTCATTATAATTGGAAATCATCAGTCCGCGGAGAGTTAATCAGAAAATGTAGGGGAGGGGTTGACTCCCGAATCCCCAATGGCTTTCACATTACACGCCTTGTTAGTTTTGGTGTATAAGATTTAGCCAGGGTCTCCTTCAGATATACAAAACTCTCAAATGACCAACACACCTCTTCGACACTTCCTCGTCCACTAGGGAAAATTGTAAAATTTTTATACACCCCAAAATTCATCCAAATTCATCCAACAAAGACTTTTTAATCAACTCACCGAGTACCCTGTATAAAGTTCCTAGTAGTTTATACATATATACTATTTTAAAGAAATCCTGACTAACCCACAGCTCAGCTTGTTTATCAGTTATCAACTTATCACATAACAACAACAACTACAAAGATAGCCCAAGCAGAAAATACCCCAGAGGCGGTTCGCGGCTCATTAGCAGGAGCTCGAGAGTATTTTAGCTACTCTTGCGTAACCCCTCATCTCAATTAAACAGGGGCTACACTCGACGTGCCCCTTGAGAACCCTAAATCTCGATTAACAATTAATATGCATCACTAAAGACCTCGAACCGACAATCTAAATAATAAATAAAACTCAATTCCAAGAGCCCTTGGAAGATCAGCAGGGACCCTAGAAAAAACTCGGAGATCTCCCATTTAATAGAGGCATAATCAGTATCTACCATCTCATTTGCGCATTTACAAAATATTATTGTATCGTACTAGGTACATACTCGTAGCATATCGTAGTATTATAAACTATTTCAATGAAAAATCGTGCCGGTAATTGACTTATATGTATTTATACTGAATGATTCAAATGACATGGCCAATTAACATTATTAACCCATGAGTCCGCTTCGTTCGAAAAAGGCGTGTGGGTTTTAAGGGTGCTGGGGAATCCCCCTCCAAAACAAACGTGCTATACACATGGAACCAGAGATGGTGAGAAGATGTGAGAAATGGAGAAGGAAGAGATGTGCTCAAATCCTGTGGTCTACAGATAAGCCACAAACTCCCCTTTGTTACCTTATTCTATCCTCCACACGAGAGGATCCGTGATAAGTTCACGGGGGGACTCTTGGCCTTGCAAAAATAAAGGTTTTTACTATTGAATTATATACCTACTGCCTAGTACCAAAGCCAGGAAACTCCGGATTACCTTGCCCATACATAGACAGAGACTTGGACAAGAGCGAGATTTCCTGTTCAACTTTTAATCCTAATCTCCTCTCAAGTTTTAAATATGCTTTTTGCCCTTAAAAAAGAATCCTCATTTCACACTTTTTCCTACTTATTTAATTTAAGACTAAACTTCCTTTTTGAATACAAATTACGTAGTAGGATACATACTAAAACTATCTGTAGTGCTAATACATATTACATATAATAGGTAATTTGCCTTAACTCATCCGGAACTGCACCCAACCCATTATCAAATGATTGTCAATATTTTAAAAAGAGACCCAAATCTCACCTTGCTTAGAGTTTAAAAAAGCAAAAGGAGCAAATTACATTCAAGCATCAGTCAAATTTTGTGCTTCTGGGCTTCCTTTCTCAGGTCCTGAGTAATTCATTCTCTGCAAATGGAAATGATCTCTTCCAATCATCGAGATTAGTACCTACTATTTTTCACATAATGCAATGTATAAATTTGTATATCCAAATTCTTGCACATTTAGCGAAAGTAGGTACTCTTAAAACAAAGTGCATTTACGTCGTCAGCTCGTTAAATTAATCAGATATGAATTACCCAATTTCCTAGCCTTCCCAATATAAAACACAAACAAGTATACTTAGTAAACATAATTTCTTATTCCAGTACATTACACACAATTATCTATTGTACCTACTGATATTACTAATGTAATGTAGAAGTAAGTACTACAAATATAAACAAACCCCATCAACAGCGTAAATCAAGCAGAACCAAATGGAAGGAAGTAAATTTCATAGGAAATCCCTCAAAACCATATAAGCAATTTCGATTGAAAGTCCAACAAAATATACGTGTTGCAAAAAACAAACAAACTAAGGGCCGAAAAATGTCTAATGTTTATGCTTAATTCAACCTCTAAACCTGTAAATATGACCCTTAAATATTACTCTGAAAAAGTCTTAAGAATGCCCCCAGTTTAGTAATAATTGAATATTATAAGGTATTGGACCTTTTGGATTTACTATAAAAGGAAAGGTTTCGTCCAGTTGAAGGTCGTATGGTCTCCCTCTCTATGAGATGCGGCTCAAGAATATAAATTATTACAAAGTGTAACCCAAAGGTAAACAAAATGAATATGCAAGTTTGCTAATTCTAAGTAGCTTAATTATGACCAACTACTATATATTGAACATAATCCAATATTCTTCGTAAATGACCTCCAAATTACTATGTACCTACTCGCAGCATCTCCTCCAAATCCAAATGATTTCAGATTACAAGATCATCGCGAATACAAATTATTGTTATCAGAGCATGTCCTTAAAAACAAATTATCTGGTCACACGACATTAAAAAAGTGACTTTTTAAAAAACAACATATCCCCCAAATATTGATGACTTTAATTGACTTGACCATTATTCAATCATTAAAACTTGACATTCCTTGAATATTAATTAATGTGTATAGGATACATAAATAGAACCAATGCTAACTACCCCTTCGATGAATGTGTATTTTAAGGTTCATGAATATATTTTATTACAATTTAAAACACTTGTGAAAATCGTAATATGATCAGTGATAACCTTTACAGTATACAAAATATTTAAGGTTGGTAAATAGAAATTCTATTATGAATATACAATATATAAATAAACTGGCTGTGAACACTAACAGCAACCTTTTAAATCCTTATTCCTTAGGCTATATTATTGAAAATACATAATTTCAATGGAAAAAATGCACATGGTTGTAGGTGAGAAGGTATTAACTATTAAGGTTTTAACTATTAAGATTAAAACCAATGCTTTTGAATGCCTTTATCCACCAGGATTGAATCGAATTAGAGTTAAAAAGCCCTTTCCTTCCCTCCCTACTGTGTACTACGTATACTACTACGGATAGGATAAACTTGCTACCTACAATTGAGCTAGACTACTCCCCTGTACAATGTGTAGTTAGTATGGAATGGGTACCTCAGGTAAATGAAATGGAGATTGAGAATTCGTCAGTCTGTGTACAGAGTTGCTGAAAGAAACACGCGAGACCCATTCAATTCTTTCAAGTACAAGTTCTCACCCAGAATTCCATTCGAATTGATATTTAAATTCTCCGAAATGATCACCTGAAAACTAAGAGTCATCATACCAGTCAAACACGGAGATCTTACAAGTCTTACTCCCGCCGCCCTTGTGGCTCTGTTTTTATCTGTAATAGTGGTATTGGTTGCAGTGGTGTGCTCAGATGATTTAATCTAAGGGGAGGCCTCACTAAAACACATACTACACACACAGCCAATATAAGCCCCTTGTCCTTGTCATGTCCACTGTCCGACGATTGTTCTTTCTGACGCTGACCCTACCCCATTAATGGGCTTACGTAGTGATCCGAGACAGTATTCAACGAAACCAATCCCAACCAGTGGAAAACTCGGCAGTGCAATATATCTCTAAATTCGTGATCCGTTGAGGCAGCAATGCAAAAGATCCAAGTTTAGTGGCAAGCAATTGCAAAATATTAACCCATGAATCGAATGGGGCAAACACTAACAGTAAATAATTTACAGGATTAAATCTCCGTTTTGATTCAAAATAACAAATCATATCAAAGTGAATCTGATATTGTGTAAGGGAAAGAATTCAAGTGGTAGTCATTACGAGATCATAAGTAAATGATCGGGGAGCTCGTGTTGTGACCAAGTCCTCCCGTAACAACCCGGGAGGGATATTTTGACAAAATTTAAAAGAAAGGAAAGGAGTGTGATACACTCCTTCTGACTGAGGTAATTAAACAGATATAGTAATTAATAATTAGTAATAGTAATCGGTAATCCCCACCTTCTGATTCATCCAAATGTATTTTTAAATATATTTGCTCATACGATATCTGTACCTATTGAATAGTACTACGATAGCTGCTAACTAGTACTTAGGAGACTGATATTACTACCTAATCCAAAGTACATAATAAATAGAGCAGCTAATTAAAAATGCAAAATACAAAATTACTGCACAATTATTAAACAAATTCTGAGGTAAGATAGGATGAGCCCCTTGTTAGGGGGGGGGGGGATTACTTTAGCTTATGAAATCCTAATTAAGTAAGGACTTTCCGAGTCAGTTGAATGACCCAAACATTCGTAATATACCTCTGTGAATCCTCAGTCTGGTCTAAGTCAAGTACTAATACTATAATACAACAACAGAAAGGAAACAAAAACCTGTTATAAAATGCATTATTGCCCCTTGCGTCCGGCAAATGTCCAACACAGGCGAATGACAGTTCATACTACTATTGTACTATCCACAAACCACATACTGCATATTGTAGTACAAGTTACAACAGAGAGAAATGCATAACGTGTGCCAGACGCCGGATAAAAACATGTTTGGCAAAAAAGGATGGGAATGAATAAACACCTTGTACTGCTGCTCGTAATAGGATAGGATAATTTATATTTAATAAAGCCGGATAATCAAAAAGGTCTGGGCAATTGTGATGTCGATTAATGTATCTTAATAAGTAGTAGTAGATGCTAAAAGGAAGAGTTTTACAGTTTACACTCAACCAATGAACCAAAGAGAGATTTGCACAGCATTTTTTTTCTCTCAACCAAAATAAGAAAGAGCGACATTGACTTTTCCTCTCATTGTTTTCACCCTCTTCTCACACACACACGAACATACAAGTTTCTTCTTCATGTGTGCCTTTTTTTTAAATGAACAGTATTTCCCACAACTCAAAAATAAGTTGCGAACCTTTTGGCCATCCTTTATAAAAACATTAATATTTTGAATATGCTTTTCTCTATCCGAGTCCCATCAAGTTGTAAAAAGGGGAAACATTTGATTTACATTTTAATATCTTCCATTAGCCTGATATTATAATGTAAAAAAAAAATCTTATGGAATCATCTCTTTTCCATTGTACTATTAAAGTAGTAGTACTACATATGTAGTAGAGTACAAGTATTTACATTATCTGTATTGGGATAATAGCGTTTTAATCGCAAATATTAATCTCTTCCCCATTCATTCCATTCCTCAACTTCCCTT
>JAAZTK010000399.1:0-21599 GCA_036507255.1 Megalothorax incertus
CAAAGATCTTGGAGGCTTTCCTTCAAATTTAAAAATACTTTCCCTGCCAAAACCAAGTTATATTTATTGCCCCGAATTGCGAAGATTGGAAAAAAGGGGTAGCAAGCAACCACATAAAGCTCACATGGTAGGTACATAAATCTGCAATATGACAAGACCCTTAAATTTTTTCACTCGGATGGTATCATAGATGAAAATTATTATAAATCTCACACGCTTAAAGACTCGATGCCTCCCCCTCTAACTCCTCCTGAGGAGGATTCCCTAAAGTTAATACAATATTATTTCGTAAAAGTCTCAATTTTAGTCGGAAAAAATGATTTATAACCCTGTCTTAATTCTACAATACTTCCAAGGGATCCTTCGAGTATTACGAATGGTACAAATTTACAACTTTTTGTAAAACGTTCGTAAACGTATTTCAAAAAAGTACAAAAAGTCCCTGGATTGGGGACATGATGAATTGGGATTGGATAAAGATGAAATAACTATAAGGGAAAGTAAGTAATATGTGGAGGGGACAGCTTTGACTTTGTTCAAGGCCCTCCTCCGCCTCCTATCTCGGCGTGTTGAATCCCCCCGTACATAATGTTCGGAGAGATTAAACATGTTCTCTGGAGCACTTAAGAGAATTGCAGTTGATCTGACTTTGATTGCCGACGACTTTTAGGGAATTCGGAAACTATCCCAATTCCGTACTTGCTCCGGAGTCTGTCTAATGCCCACCCTAACTCAAATCCACACTATATAAGCATAGCTTATAGTGATATTCCAAAATCACATTCTCTTAAATTTCATTCTCCCATTAAATGTCTTTTACTAATGCTTTCCCCCAATCCGTAGGTGCATTACAAGTATGTAATTTACAACTTGTGCAATCCTCCCAATTTAAATCAGAATTTAAACTCGAAGGAATCTCAAAATAGTAGTAACTCGCGAGATCCCTTTCCCTAATCCCTTCAACACTCGGTCCTTGTTAAAATGACATTAGTGAAACTGAACAAGGAGGGGGGAGTGAGAAAGGGATTTTAATTCAAGGGTGAAATTTAGAGGGGAATTACCCCCAAATACCTTCATTATAGTAAATAGTTTTACACGGCTTTATTTTGTGGGATCCAAAAAAGAAGGCATATCGGATCCCCAGCCCCCCTAAACCCCATAAAATAGATAACGCCTATTCTCAAGTCTTGGACTTAATGGCGATTTATTCCTCAAATATTTTCCACGGAACATAATGACTTTATACGGCTCCTCTCAGTCTACTCACACCCTAGGTTTATAATGGAAAATGTGGCTGAAAACTAATCCGTGAAAGCCCTTGAAAGCTCGACTACTCTCAGGCCAAATATAAAATATATAAAATCTCAAATTACTTTCCCTGTGAGCTCCTTCGCATCTTTACATAAGAGGGGAAATGAGAAGCTCGAGGGGCGACACATTAGCCAGAGAGAGGCTCCAGAAGAATCAAAAAGGATGACAAAGAGCCTGATGATTAGGATGATTTTTTAAAATTTAACCATTCAAGCGCGATAAAAAAATGTTAGGGATTTTTCCCATCGGCTGTAGGGTATACGCATTGCGAAAAGAATTATATTTTATAGATTAGCTACTCTGCAATGGCATACCCCCGTCCCAGAATAATAGTACAAGGATACATATTGACATTAAAGACATTAGTGCAAGGATTAAGGTATAGTTATAAATAGCATATTGTAACGTATCTGTATAATGCTCAAAGTTCCAATATTCTTAAATTCCTAAGTGCATTCTATTCATAGTGATATTACGTCTACCCAAACTTGGCTTTCTCTGAGAGTGAGGGAAATAGCTAGAGTCAGAATGAGATGAGTAACTTTGTGATCAGAGAAGAAATGAGCACTTGAGCAATGTGCTCTTATCATCCTCTGTCTATAACTTATCTGGTATATTGTTTTGCAAGTAGTTTGTGTTGTTGCTCCCTTGTTGCGCTTTCCCTATCTACTATCATCTAGAGTACTAGATAGTATTACTTTTTATGACCAAAAAGTGCTTAACAAAAGCAATACCATCATAAAAGCCAGTCTTGTCCCTCCCCAAGTTCCCAACTTGTGACGGAATTTGAGCAAAAACAAAAAGGAGAAAAAAAGCACCCCATCAAATCTAGCCAATAGATCCCGAAATATGAATATTTGGAAATGCATCATTTTGAAAGCAAGTTCTTCGAGTAGTAATAAAGCAAGAAAAAGAGTTATTATTTTAAGAATAGAATTAGATTGAAGGCGGATAGTGGGAAATGGAATTTGGAAAGTTAGTTTGGAATTGCATAGGATTTCTCCCGGCCTCGTGAGCATTAAGGAGAGGCAGCAGCTGACACTTGAGATGCAAATATTTGCCGATCACATCAGGAGCCCTTCCATTATGCCCAAAGTAAACAATTGCAAGATTAGACCTCTCCTTACACTTGACTCCTCCAAGTCTCTACAGTCTATTCACTTTATCCGGTTACCAAATACGAGTACGAGTACTTGTAAGAATATTCCAGCACTAGCTAGTCTACGAATGAGAGTGAACAAGCTCGTATGTACGCTAGTCAAATCCTATAATATTTCAGCCTAAAAGTGTACCTAATTCTTATATATTCCCTAAACCTTAAAAGCATTATGTAGAAATGTCAAAGATTGCGGATTCGAGTAGACTTTAGGAGACTAAAAAAGCATATCTTTTTTCAAAAGAGAGCGAGAGAAACCTGAGCCAATCACTTGTTATTATTTGAAGAAAAGAGTGCTTTCACTGCAAGCATTTCACTCATATTCAACCGGTCCATAAATGCGAATTCTTGGTATATAAGGGTAGATTGAAGCTAGTACGCACGTGATGGCTACGAGTTTCATAGATTACGATATTTTAAGTTCTTTTAACGCTATATGTATGGTATTATGAAATGTGCAGAGGTCAAAAGATATTTTATTCTCCTTTGAATCTCCCAATATTACAAAACAATAAACAATTACATACCCTCAATCCTGGCATTTATCGCATGTTAGAATTTTAGCATAAATTATCCTAAACTTTACACATGCAAATTGTAAAGTTGTACTTAAGTAAACTTGTACTTATATTTTGTACTTTGTACTAAGTACTACGATAGATGAGCCTCATAAAATTTTAATAAAAAGAACATAAACCTTAAGATGAGAAAGACCCATAATATTAATTACACAAGAGGATATCACATTATTATAATCACAGATAAGTCAAGACTCAACACACCCATTACCCATTTATCCAAATTTCGGATATTCCAAAAATTAAAAGAAATGAGAATTAAATCTATTTTAATAAATGTAAAAACTTTAAAACTATAATTGTGATTGCAATGCAGTACAATCGTATTCATATTGAATATCTATCGTAGTACAACTACAGAATAAAGATGAAAACAGATTTAAATTACCCATATATGGCAAACTTCAAAAGTTAAACCCTTTGCGATCACTTTACAGAATAATAAAACTTCAATATCTCGCGCATTATACATTTTTCAAATCACTTTACAACAACTTCAATTCGGAATTTCAGATTTCAACTTGAAGATGAGCGATGATTTCTCGACATTATCATTAATTTAAGTTACAAACCCAAATAGGATAAGTTATACGGATAAGGTACAAAATTGTACTCGATCTAAACGTCCCAACCTAACAATTTTTTTAGCCTCTAAAACTCTTATGCAAAGAGAGTATTACAAGGTGAAGCAAAGCTTACTGATATACTTATGTAGCTTAGGTATAAATGTATTGTATTAGCTTGATATATCAATTAATCTGAATATTTTTAAAAAATAAGCTACTCAAGGGTTGCGATCTCCTACAAGGGGCAATAGCCGTATTGTTTGTACTCTTATTAAATCACTAGTTATACCTAATCAAATTATTTACTATTAGTACGATATTTAGGCAAATGCGATTCTTTAGATTAGTTAAATTAGATTATCGGTACTTGGTACGATATATAACATAGCTTAGGATTAGATTAACGATATTATAGACCAAATCCATTATCCATATTAAAATATTACTACTTAGGATTAATTAAATATTACCTAATTAAAGACTAGGAAGATTACATAGGTAGTTTACGATATAGCGTATACAAAATATATAGAAAATAAATCAGATTTACCTGCAGAGCGATTGTGGGAGTGATGAAATAATTGGCCCATATCCTAATTAAGAGGAATTAACAATTTTAATTAACATTTTACAATATTTTGTATGTACAATTTAATATCGGTAGGATAATCTATTTTATCAATACCTTGAGAGTTATCAAACAGTTCGAAAAGTGGAGCTAAATATATAAAATTTAAGTTTTAGAATCCTCAGACACAGCTCTACCAAATAAAATGCATACCTGCAACAAGCTTATAATTCTTGGGAACGGCAAACAGAGCTAAGGAATTATTAGTTAAACATTTTCTATTATAAATCACATTGTAAAGGTGTAATATATCGGTATGGTACAGCTAATCCTAAATTATAAGGTTTTAAAAATAATAAATTTTAAGGTTGTTAAAAAAATAGTGAGAATTTGAATTAAGGAATTTATAAATTCACTAGGTACGGTACATATAAATAATCTCCTACCTATACAAAATCCTACCTATTTTTTCGATCATTTTACAGGCATTTTAGGATATTTGACTTGTGAATTTCATTCCATTTTTGAATTCGGAATTTCGGAAGTCAGAGATTCGATGGGAAGTGAAAGTAGGTAGGTTTTGAAAGATGTTAGAATTGTGTTTGAAAGAGTTATTTTATAAGAATTGTCACAAAAGGATAATTTTAAATCAATAATTAGAATTTTTAAATAATAGGTCACATAAATAGGTACCTAAAATCTAAATACGATACATAAACTGTCTAGTGTCAGTAATCAGTGAATATGTCGATAAGCCTATGGCTCTACGTTATGTCTTGAATTGGAATTTTAGAATGAAAGGAACTGCGATAAAAGCAACAATGCCAAGTACATATAATATATTATTTTTTTTACAGGATAAAGATCAGTATAAAGATCATTACAATTTACAATTAAGTAAATTTCTAATTGACAGTTTTCCCCTCAGCTTTATGGGTTAACAATATCACAACCCCATATTAAAATTTGTCAATTTCAGCGTCACAATTACTCTTTTTTTCTGCGATTAACAATGCCAAAAAAATTCAATCGCTTTTGATCACATTTATCGTACGATTAGATATAAATATATTGAAATTGACTAAAACAGTTTTCAATTAAAAATGAAAAAAAATGTCAATGTTAGACAATATACGGATAGTATAATGTAAAGGTATAATAAACAGATCTCTAATCTTTTACATTTTAAACAACTAATCTCAAGACTTTGTACTATAATAGTTACTGAACCTGATAAAAATAAGTAATGAATTAGATTAAAAATTGATCAGATTAAATTAATTTTAAAAGCAATGTTTTTAAGCATTTAAAAAAAACTAATTAAAATCTACAATATATTAATTGCATACCTTTCTCGGGGAGTTGAACCAAAAATAATTTCTTATGTTCTTTCGGTTTTGTAATATGTGGAGGAACATAGGGATATTGTGGAGGCTCAAAATTTGGTCTCCACCAATTACCAACTGTGTCCTCAATTACCCAATCTTGAACGACACCATCTTGCCTTCCTAGCGTCTACGGCGGAGAAATAAAATAGCAATAAGCTAAAGGTTAATTAATTTAATTTTTAATTATGAAACCTCTGTCATAAGTCTCTTCAATCCATCAATTTCATCTTCTCCAGGATTTAATTCACCTCCAGGCCTAAGAACAAAAAATTAAAATCAATTAGAAACGACCTAATTCAATCAAATAAGATATTACAATTTAAAAAACGTTGTCCCAAGTTGAAGGAGGAGGACATGAGGTAGTCCATGCTCGTGTACAATTAAAACACCTTCAACACTCCGCCTCATTCCGATTTTTTCAAATTCATCCCTCATCCTTTGAAATCGGGCAGGAACGGAAGGATCCTTTTCATAAAGAGGATCTTTTGTCCCAAAAGTGTAATTTGTCAAAGGGTATCTGAAAAAAATGTCAATTTTTAATACGAAAAATCCCATGAACCAAAATTGCCTTATTTCAAATTAATCCTAAATCATAATCAACTTACAAATGGACGGCCCGATTTAAAGTCAGAGGACCCAGGGTAGCCAATGAATTCGTCAACATTTTAGTGGAGGCAGGGGATGTCAGAGTGCCATTATTTTGCTGTTGATTGCCCATAACCCCGGGGGTTTGAGTAGCTGGCCAACCTGTACAATTGAATCCAATTCTCTTAATTAATGATTTTGATAATAAAGTTATCTTATACCTGTACGTCTCACGACCCCGGCCATAGTCAATTTTTGATCGAAAACCTACAAATTGACACTCGAGCTCGTCAAAGATTTTATTTCGATTTCTAATTAATGAAAAACACGATAAAAATCTGAATTTTGAAAAATAATTACAAGAAAGACGCGGCCGTCAAAACCCAAAATTTTTATTGATTTTAATTCATAGCGGGATGCGGCTCGTCGCTACTTATAAAATATGTATTATATGGGGCTAAATGATACGTTTATTTAATTAAAAATTAGTGCAACAACGTTGGACATCCGGTCCAAGGCCTGCATTTTCAATTCGGTCCCTAATTTAATTTTATACGATGCAATTATAGCTTTAAAATGAACTATCTGGATCTATCGCACATACAACCGGATGGAAGCATATATTGTATTAACTTGAAAATCCGGAAATGAGCAGAGGTCTGATAGAGCTAGTCGTTTTGATTTGCCAAAAAAGTCCTCCCCTGACCTCAGGTCAGGGGAGAGGACTTTTCGGGGTTACAATCAATAGTTCAATTTCAATAGCCCTTTCCGAGAAGCATTCCGATAGGTCCTATCGGATAGGATGAGTTTGGTAACACAAAAGGGATTTCAAGGATTTTTCTGTGGTCTGTGATCTCAAGCCCAAGTTCAACCGGATATCAATTTTCCTGGAAATAATATAGCAAAGCCAAAGGACCTATTTATTATGTAGTAGGTTATTATCATTTTGGTAGCATTTTAAAATAGAATTTTTGAGCTTCGTGGTCCGTGGAGGTCTCCTCCAGGAGGAATATTAAGTTAACAAATTCAGGGATTAAAATAAAATAGATCTGAACGCTCTTCAATTTCTTTTCTTCAATTTAGTCAACTTTAATTAAATAAATAATTTAAAGGTACATTTAATTTAAGACAGATTCAAATTTCAAATATAATTCTGATACTTTTAAAGACATTTCCTTCTTTAATTTCCAATTAGTTTACAGATAAAATTAATACAATATTATTAAATGTACACGAGTTAAAATTTATTAGTTTGACGCATGAATGCCCAATTATAAGGATTATTATATCCAATGAGAATAGGGAGGTGAAGAAGCATAGAATAAGACGCGGGTGTCACCTTTAGAGAGATCTCAATCCATTGGTTCAAGTAAATCAACATCTCATCTGAGAATTTTTTAAATAATTATTTAGCCTTGAGCTTTAGATCGATTCATTTAATTTTAATTATTAATTAGCTTGTACCTTGACTAATACTTGTAGCATTTAACCCCCTAATGTAGCATGCCTAAAATGAAAAATGAATAAAATGCAATGTCAGTATATAATCAATATAATTAATTAGAATTATAAGAAAGAACTGCTTGTACCTCTTTTAGAATTTCAAAAGGCAACGCTTCTATCCCCTTTTTTAAGATTCGATTGTCCATTGTACTCAATAGCTCTGCATGGTCATATAGGCGGGCTCTTCTGAAGAGGACATTTTTGGACAAGCGATGTGCCTTACAGAGACATTTCTAAAATATATATATATATATTTCATTAATTAAATCACATTCGGAAGTTTAAATTATAAAATATACAGCGTGTTTCCCGTGGATTGAAATAAGGCTGTAGGGTTCGCTTGAAAAGAAAGGGATCAGCTCAATGATTTCCTCAGTTGTGGGATGAATTCCACTTGCGAGTTTGTGAGCAGTGAGAAGAAGAATGGCCTTGTCCTCGGGATTTTCTACCTCATCAATTCCCATTTGCAAAAAACCTAGGATTGGACGATATGCTGGAAAAAAGGGCAATATTTTCAAGAAAAATTCAAAATTCAATTATTAAAATTCAAGAATTTACCAGACTGTCTCCGCCTTTGAAAATCAAATGCAAAATCTCCCTTTTGACGAGGTGACCAGAAATGTGAAGATAGCAAAAATTTGGGGTACATGAACCTAATTAAAAAACGTATTTTATTATAATAAATTGCTGATATTTAAAATGTTCAAAATTACGCAAGAGGAAACACGAAATACTGTGCCATTGGTAAACACGATAGAGCAATAACAGGGCCAACTTTCTTAAGGTCAATCTTCATTTGGTACAAGAGTCCCAATTCCCTCAGATTCATCCTTTTCAGTGCATTCCTCCTGTCAAAAAGTACCCTCTTTTTGAGTAAAACATACTCGACAAATTCTTTGGTAAAATCCTATTTTAAAAAAATTAATTAATTTAATAAAAATAATATTTTTATCATGTACTATGCACCTTAAAGCCAACGGTGAATACTCGATAGATTTGAGTAGCTTTCGGGAACCTTTTCTCCAGAGTATGTGCGGATTTGTTGGCCATCTTAAGGAGGGCTGACAGGATGAATGTCTCCGCCCTTTTCTTTTCCTCCGCAATTTTAACATTGACAATCTCCCGGGGGGCTTTATGTTCCTGTGGACAATGACGATGGTTAGAATTGTAATTTAATTTATATTTACCCCATCGTCACGTACCTCTTTCGACCCATTTGGTTGACCCCAGACATTGTTAGATGTTGAGAATGAATTTATTGGGTGGTTTTGAGAGAAGACACCCGCAACGAGTAGTTGACCATGGCTGCCAAGATGATCCTCATGGGGAAGTCGTTGGAGGATTGCTCGCTGCTGATTGATGAAGATTGATCTCAGCAACAAATTTCGACAATTATTATTCAGCATAATTTGACAAGGGGGTGCCGGGGCCTGGTGGACCGGCCAAAAACGTTTACTCGCTAGTATTGCAACAACCCCCCTATGGGGGTAAGACGGACGAGGCTATTGACACTAGAAAATTTAATTAATTTGGCGAAATTGTCGTCATTTTTCACGATTTAATTGGAAAAAAAATCCGAGATCCAATTTTCCGAGGAGACTTCAAATATTAATCCGCCAAAAGTTTAGCAGAAAATAGATTCAATAGAAAAATATTTTTTCAGGCAACCTGGCAAAACAAAATACTTGCAATTTTTATTTTCAACTTGGCCGTGACCTGTGACATCCTCGATGACCATCTCTTATTGTGAACAAGGATCATGACCATCTCAAAATTTACCTAATTCTTCCCGAGTAAGATTTGTGACATTTTATTAGAATTTAGCCTTGAACTTTGGAAGTTTGGATTACTATGTATTTTTACGTCGTAATTAATTAATTAAATCGTATTTTAATTTATTGATTTTTAAATAATTTTTCAGACCTAATTATGAGCTGAAACTGTGCCAGTGGGGGTTGTCACAAAAAATGGGGAAGCGGATGACATTATTAGAGGAGATTGCATTTCTTTCAGGTATGCTTTTTAATTCGAATTTCATAAAGAATCATTTTTGTTGATTTGATTGTGAATTTAACAATTTGTGATTATGATTTTTTTTATCACCTCTCCAGGCATCGTCAGTGATTTGGAGAAGGATAAAAAGCCAAAGGAGGATAGCAAGCAAACTAAGCATGCGATCAACACTGCCCGTAACAACTTGACCTTTGGAAAGAGGAACGAGGTCAAACCTGGAACTTCAGAGTCATTCAAGTTACCCCTCAAGATCAGTTCAAATCCTAATACTACTACCACGAATTCCAGTGTCAGGAGTACTTCCTTTGCAAATCCATTTAAATTGACGAGGATTCAACCATCATCATCGACCAATAAGGCTCTGGAGAAAGAAGCGCCTTCGAAAAGAACTCAACTTCTCCCTCCGGAACCTCTGATATCAAAAGGAAAATTTAAGCTTGTCAAAAAAGGCCCTCAGTCACCATTAAGAGTACCTACTACGAAACAAAGTGAAAGCCCTCTAAAAAAGCACCAATCTTCATTTCCGGTTCGACCCGGAAATCTAGTAAAAATCAATTATGTACAAACGGCTAGCTCAATCAAACAAGTTCAAATTCCTTCTTCCTCTACACTCAAACCAAGCCCACCATCAAAAGTGTGTCAAAGGAGGAGATCTTTAGTGGTAAAATCAAAATACAAACTGGAGGTACGCAAATCTCCAAAAAGTGCCAAATTAGGAAGGACTCCTAGACCTCGTACTTCAAATTACTCAATTAGGAGGAATCATTTCCCCCCAAAAAACCCGTTCAGCTCTCAATATTTGAGTCAAGCATCCTATACTATAAACCAAATTCGCAAGGCTCAACATCATAAAAGTAAAGATTTTTACCAAAATAATTTGCAATTTAATTTACAAATACTACTTTATGAAAATTCAAAGAAACAAAGCTCAACTCTACTCGTCAAGTTGTTAACATTCATGGAGTGAAATACGAGGCCAAGAAATCTGGGAAATCTTTAAAGAGACTCCGAATGAGTAGCTTCTCATTGGGTCAGGACAAAAGTTTCACCTCTACTTACCCACAAAGTCAATCTGTAAAAATAGCAAAGTACGAATTTGAATTTGAAACTATTTTTCATTGCTTCTAATAAGCTGAATTATAATTTTTTAAATGAGAGAATATTTTTAGCCGAGTTTTGCAGAGGTCAAAGGCGATTTTAAAATACAAGTTTAACAACTATTGTGTCTTCTACAATCGATTTGGAACTTGTAAGAATCGAGATCGAGGGAAATGCCGTTATATCCATGATCCAAAACAAGTTACAATATGTTCTAGGTATAGGCTGCCTCTATTTTTCTTGCAAATTGCCATTTAATTCATGAAATTCATTTCCCCATTAAAGGTATATTGAGCTGGAAAAATGTGAGAGAAAGGGGTGCAAACTCTCGCATAATTTAAAAATTGGAAAAATGCCTGCTTGTCGCACCTACAATGAATCTGGGGGTCATTGCAGTAGGGATAATTGTCCTTTCCCCCATGTTAGGACACCTCAAATCAAACGGAGCGAAGGAAAGTCAAACCAAAGTCAAAGTAAGAAAGTTTTTCATATAATATCTATACAATAATATTAAAATTTAAAAAACTATGATTAAATCTGTTTCCCTTATTATTTCAAAGCCTCGCCTCAAGATACGAGATATTAGCTCGGTAAAATCAAGAAAGGAAAAGGCGGAGCCAGAGGAGAAAGCCCGATATTATGATCCAGAGGATACCCCTGCAAGAATAATCCCAATGGAGGTTAAACGAAGGCTTCCTGCTCATCCCTATCTTCATCCTGAGGAAGTAGGATTAGATTCAAGAGAAAGTTATAAAAGTGAAAGTGGTGAAAGTAGTGATAAGTCAGAGTGTATAGAGGTCAAAAGTGAGCCTTTCCCTTCGACTTCATTAGTGCATCCAACACCTGTGCCAAAGGAATCAATGGAGGAGCGACGCGAGAGACTTTTAAGTAAGTTATCCAAAATTAAAAATAGATTCCAATTGCAGGAGCAACAAGGGAGAAAGTCCCTCTCGAACTTTGATGATTTTATACCTTTTCGAAAGGATTAATTAAGAAGTAATTAAGTCAATAGGTACAATTTTAATTTTAATAAGCATTTACTACTAATTATAAGTAGATAGATATATATTAACCAATTTTTATTATGCATTCATTTTATTTGTAAATCCATATATTTTTTGAAGATATAAATAAAGGCAATGCCCAAAGAATTTAAACTGCACCACTGGCACCAGACTGTACAGTGTACTAATTATTCATTTCTAGACTAATTATTAATTAATATTATCGCTTTATAATCGTAAATGTATTGTATTAGTTTGACTAGATATCTTGACTAGAACAAAATACTAGTATTTTAAAGATATGACCAAAAATCTTTCTCAATTCGACTCCAAATCTTTAATTGAAGAAGCTCACAATGGCACAAAAGCAAGTTATTATTCTAATTACGATAATATAAGTATGGTCTCAATATATGATTGCTAGAATTTCTCACACTCGTTGTACAATAAACTATTATAGCCTCTAAATAATACAGACACATTCTATCTGGAATTATTAAGTAGAACTGTAGAATGATTGTCATCCTAGATTAATCTCACCTCAATCTCTAAGCGTATCTACATCTTTAATTTTCTAAGCCGGAATAGTTTGTTTCTTATTTCTTCAATCAGCTCCTCATTACCCGTTATTTTTAAACCCGTTTCAGTTATATTGAAATCTTCAAGGCTGCAGCAGTTGCCTATAATTTGCCGTATCCCACTAATACTCATTTGGACACATCCGCTCAAGTTTAGCATTGTTAAATTCTTCATATTTCTGAGGGCAAAACTCCAAGTGGCTTCACCAAGTCCAAAGCATTCAGCCAAACTTAATACTTTCAAATCTGCAATAAAAATAATGCAATTAAAAAAATGAATTAGGTAACTAGTTTTAAAATGCAACTTGGAATACCGTACCTTTAAGATTGTAACAAAGGCAAACACTTTCATTCAAGGAGGTTGAATCATTTTCTGGTAAACCCTCAACTTCCAGCCCACCCGTAAGCCCCCAATCAGTAATCTTGGACTTGCATAATCTCAAAATCCTCAATCTCTTTAAATTCTTGAGTATACATTGCGCCACTTGATTATTCACTGCAGAGCCTAAATGCCCAATGTCCAATTCTACCAGGTTTTTCATGAATGGGAAAGATTGCATTAACACTTGTGCGATCGTATTATTTTCTTCCAAATCAAGGTTCTAAATTTCCAAAAAAATATACATTTTTCATCAATTTTGAATTTAGAATATATGGATAAACATCTTACATAGAATACGATGATGCTCCGCAATCGCAGAACAGTCAATCGGGTTAGGAGTGAAAGGTCTTCAACCCGGAGTTTGATCCCTGCGGAAAAACTCAAGTCCAAATGCTTAAGGTTGGGGCATTTATGAAGAAAGGATGTTTCTGACAGATCGCATTCTTTCATCGTCAAATGCTCCAGTGAAGCCAAATTCATTTCAGAAAGTTCTGAACTCTTGATACGGTCCCTTTCTATGTAATAAATTAATAAAGTTTCCCTTAAACATTTGCAATGTACCTGTAGGCTGTAAGTGTAAGCATAATACATTATCGATTGAATATATTAGTCTTACTAAGCTTTAGCTTTTTCACTCCTTTCTGAACATCAAGGAATTGCTTTAATGCATTCACTTTGATCTCGGTGCACTTTTTGAGTTCAAGGCTTTCCCATTTGAACGTTTCTGGAAACGAATGAAATGAATGTGACCTTTAGCATTTATGAAACTGTAATATTGAAAAATCCAATTTGCACCTGGATCAGAGATAAGGTTAAGCGCATCGTCATTAATGCGAGTTTCATTCACGATAAGTTCTACCATATGTTGGCCCCTTGGAAGATTCAGAAATGCCATATGAATCATTTGAAAGGATAATAGGTACTCGGAGAAGCCTTCTAATAAGATGGGAGGTTCCTCCACTTTAAAATAAGATGCAAATTATTCATTTTTGGATCTCCAATTGAATTCTAGATTTTTCTTAAAAATAAATTGCTTACCTCCAGGATAGAACCGTTTATGAACTGCAGTGCTAAAGGTCAGTTGTGTGTCGCTCAAATTCAAACTTCTCAACTCACTTGTTTTTAAAAGGATGGAAAATAGCACGTAATCATTTAGATACTTATTTCTTGAAATATCCAATTCCTTAAGCTTTTCCAAATGAAATAATTCTGGAATTCGGAAGAAATACTTGCCCATCATCAAATATTTGTCCGACTTGACTAATGATAAATGCGTTAGATTGGGGCAAAATTTCTGTCCAAGATAATAATAAAAATTAGTGGAATTTAATAATTTTATAAAATATGCTTTACTTGATTGCCCTCATTAAAACTCTGCACAGGGAATGAACAATCATAGAACTCTATGCGAGATATTCTTTCACCAAAATTAGTCCAAAATCCTGATGATGTCTTGTTAATCTCAAGATTTCGGAATAGGAAATTTGTCCAAGGAATGTCCAAAATAGATCCATTTGAAAGATAACGAAGAGGATCGTCACTACAATCAAATACAAGATTATTATTCAAGGTTCCTAGTACAATTGCTCAAATTGTCATTTGAATACCTACCAATATTCGGAATCTTCAATGACAAGACGAACAGAGCTGATAAATTCTTGATCCCCGGCATTAATTATAAGATTATTCCAATCTCTACACACTTGCCTACAATTAAATTTATTAAAACAATAATATGATCTATCATTATTAAATTTTGTTTATTATAACTTGCCGAGCAATTAGCTTATCTCGTATTGACAGGTGCTTCAAAATGTTTTTAATTATAATCTGTAAATGTCAATTAGAAATTAGAATTAACATCAAAATCGAAATTAATAAAATTAATATTATTTAATATTATAACTTCGTATAATTTATTAATTGATGTGAATTACCTCAGGAGGGAAGAAAAGGCTGTCACCTCTTGAATTTCTTGATGCAGTCAAGCCCATAATTGACCTTAATTAATTAAAATTAATTAAAAATAGTTTAAAAATTCAACAAAAATTTAGAGATCAAAATATATCATTTATATCCTACTAAATCTTGCTCCAATTCGAATTTGAAAGTGCACAAAAAAGTTTAATTTTGTCCAACTTTTCATCATCAAAATTTAATTAAAAGTGTGGTAAATAATTGATGGAGGAACTTGTTGGTGATGCCACCATGTCTGCTGATACTTCCGGTTCATCGGAGACTCATTTCAGAAAGAAGGGGGAGATAGTTGAGCCGGAAATATGGGAAATTGTATTTGGCAATTTTTCAAATCCCGATTCGGAAGAAACAGGTTGGAATTTGTATTTAATTTTAATTAATCTGCTAATTAATTAATTTTATAAATTGTAGGTCCTGAATCAAATGTTAGAGTAGTACTATTCGGAGCTAAAGGAGTTGGGAAATCCACGCTAAGCAAATGGACTGCAAACAAATTCTTGAGAAATGGGGAAACACGTGTTCTTTATGTCAATGTGGATCCTGGTCAGCCTGAATTTAATCCACCAGGTTTGGAAATAATTATTTTAATGGCAATTTCAATGTAATTTCATCTCATAGGTTTTGTATCTGCAACTATCTGTGATCAAGAAATTGTTGGAAAGAATTTTAATCATCTTTCAGAACCTTTATAGTAAATTGGATATACTCTTTATTCGAATTGCAGCTAATTTCTAATTTCTTGATCCTAGTTCGGCATATATTGGCTCCGTGAATATGGCTGATTGTCCTTTGATTTATTTGAACGCTTTAAGATGCCTTTACAAAAGAATTTCAGAGGATGAGGATTTGAGAAATATCCCTTGGATTATCAATACGATGGGTTTTTCGCAAGGTAAAGTTTTTAATTTGCGCATACTTATCATTAATTGTGTTTAAATTGATTAATTTATATTATGATACAAGAATTTATTCGATAATTATTTTTTAGGGCTTGGAGTTAATTTTGCTTGCGAAATTATTAAAATTTTCCAACCGACTGCAGTAATTCAAATAGAGTTTGACAATGATAATCGATCTTTCCCATTCCATCTTGATCGCGAGGAAGTGCTTAGATTTAACAATATTCTATCCAAAGGAAAGGAAAATTCGCAAATCCACACATCTCTACTCCCCGAATATCAATTTTACAAGATTGAATCCGCCTGCGTTTTGAGTAGTTCAAAGTATGATATTTCTTATTGCATATTATATTCTAAATTCTTATATTATATTCTAAATTTTTCAAAAGGGGCAAAATTCCCAAAGATATTCGAGACAAGCTGTTTATTTCTTACTTTTCTCCTCTTACTTATATGACTGGAGAACCTCTGCTTTCAATTACACCCCACAAGTAAGTCAAATGTTAATATTTGCCTGAAAAGCTTTCACCAGCTAAATATTACTCTCTTTAGATTATCCTTCGAGTCAGTTGGGATTGCCACATTGGACACCTCTCTTTCTTATGACCAAATCCTTCGGACGATGAATGGAAATCTTGTCGCTCTTTTCCATTTTCCAGAAAAAATTTTTAATTTGAAAAAAATTGACGAGAATGGGCAGTTTACAAAATGGCGAATGCAAAGTCAAGCTCAATCACACATTCATGGAGAAAAAAGTTGCTTTTTCGGCTACGGAATTGTTCGAAATATTGATCTCCAACGTGGATTCATTTACCTTCTCACACCCGTTTCTCCTCATCTGTTATTTGATTCTCCTCAAACTACTACTACTGTTAATTGCCTTATTGCTGCTGGAAAGCTTGGAATCCCAACACAGTTGTTTGTAGGGCCTAAAGTGAATGAGGAAAGAGAATTGCCTTACATTCTGAATAAATATCAAAAGAGGAATTCAAATGCAAACTTTCACGCCCTTACAAAAAAGAGGAAGACTTTCAAGAATATTGTTTATCGCGTTTTGGATAAGGATTTCAACTAATCTTCATTTGTTCTTATTTTATCTTAAATTAATTTAATGGCAATACTCGTATAATATCATTTTTCATAAATCAATTGGAATTTCTATCTTAAATTAATTTTATAATGTTCAAAATCTTCATTTATAATTTTATTCTGTCTCTTTCACTTTGATATTTTTACATTTATTTAACATTTTGGGTTTTTAATATTAACTTCCTATGTATTTGTAAAATTAATTGATTAACTGTACACAAAATAAAACATTAAAATCTGGTTTAAATCGTATGCTAAAAGCTCGTCAAAAACATTATTCCAATTAATTTTCAAATATTATAGTAAATTAAAGAAAGATTTAGGTTTGGCAGCTAAGTATATACAATACATAGGTAGTAGTTTAACATTATGATATATTGAAAGAATTCTTGGCTAGTCAATTCAAAAATCTACAAAATTCATTATCTTTGATTTGTGAGTTGGCTATTTACATCGTGTTTGAAATGGGTGAAGGTCTTTGAGGTTAGGTTAAAAGTTAGTGAGTAATCTGAGTATTCATTTTAAATGTTTATACATAGTACAAGAAGTGGGTATTACTATTATCTCATCTTTGACTGAATATTTTAATTGATTCGAGCGAGATTAAACTTTTCTAGTAGTAGTACATATATCATGGTATAGGTAATTTCAGCTGACCTTTCCCTCATCATCGGGTGACATCGCCAATTCTCATAAGACCAAAGAAGCTATACGATAGAAAGAGGAATTTAAAAATTGATAAGATATATTTCAATAAATATTCCTTAACAAAATTGCTAACCTCTTCTCCGGCCTGAAAATCGAGTAGCGGTTTGTTTCAATGTCACGGATCATGATTCTATCATTCTCCCGCAAATGAATGATGCCCGAAGAGTGACACGAATTACTCTTCGCAATTTCTTCAAATTCAAAGTATTATTTAATGCATTACATAATCAAATCAATTTACCTCCTCTGTAGGTCTCGGTCATGGTCGTACATTGAATGAAAGGCTCAGCATTAACTTGAACTTGGAAGGAGCTATATATGTAAATGGTAAATTAAGTCAAAATATTCAATTGTATGAATTATATCGCCTTACTTTGTATCATGCTCATCCAGATAATGAATCTAGGTAATTCATATTTATAGATAGATTAAGACTCATTAATCATTAATTAAAACATATTTTTAATGTGTCTAGTTCAAACCTGGGCATAAAGATAATAAATTCCACCCTCGCGAACGGTGACAACGCCAGTTGGGGATAGGCTGAATGATTTGCTATTGCTTCCCTCGTTCATCCAACTATTTTGTAAAATTAGTATAATTTCACTAATTCCTTTCTTAATTTACTCTGCGAATTTCCAAGCCTCAAAGATTCCATCAGCGTTTCTCAGCCTTCCATTTCCCTCATAATGCCTATGCCTCATTGTGTAATTACTCACATCAGCGACAAAATGAGCCGCAACGGTTCTCGGTCCGTAGGGCAAGGAGTCTGTTTTACAATTTAGAAAGATCGGATCAAAATTTTAAATTTCTCCCAAGTAGGAGGAGAACCCTCGCATCGTAAGTTCATAAACGCTTCTTACCTACTCTCCTTGCGGAAGAGAAATGGCGGGTATCTGCAGCCCTTGGTACGTGTCCCAAATGAGCCCTAGATTGAGTATAATCTTCCTCTTCATCTCCCATATCCTGTAAAATTCCATTTTGAATTTTAGAAGGGCCTATATATCTTACGCAAAAAGTTAATATAATACTTTGATTGCTCTTGTTCTAGCGCTAGGATGAGAAGTAGGAGGATAAGAGTGTTGCTGCTTAGATTGTACAGTTTGTACATGGGCTGGAGGTTGAGGTTCTGCAGTTTGGACAGGAACGGGATATTGTGAGTGTTGCTTCGCTTGCATATTTGGTGGGTAAGAATGCTGTTGTTTAGATTGGACAGGAGTTGCATCGTCAGTTTGAGCCACCCTTGAAGCCCTTGTATATGTTGGAGTAGGATATTGAGAAGGTGAAAGCCCGGATCCAGATCGCGTCTCAATTGGCCTTGCTCCTGTCTTGGTGTAAGAAAAGTCATCAACAAAAACAGCATTTCCAGATGCATCAGTGTAGTATCCTCCATCTGCGGATTTTAAAAGACCTCTCCTTCTTGCCTCCCTTTCTGACCAAGCTGCCGAATGCCTATGATAAGGACGTACACCCGAGGATCCGTCATGAGTAAAGTCTGCACTCCTTGGCTCATTTTTACCCCGAGTTGCCACAAGACCCTCATAAATCCTGAGACCTGTGCTATCATCACTCTTGCCGAACCCAGAAGTAATTGAAGCTTGCGTGGCTGCAACTTTGTCCAAGTAGCTTTGATTTACAATTGGGACTGGAAGAATAAAAAACAATTTAGATTATTTTTATATTTAAAGTAATTTGTATTACCTCCATCTTCATTCCTTTCAACATCGGATCCGAAATCAGGGTTATAAGGGACGGGTACTTGTCTCTTATTCCTTGCAGTCCTCACCGGCTTTGGATTTATAGTTATATCCCCATCCTTTGTCTCAATCTCGACCCCGGAAGTCCTTATTTTCTGCAAAGAGTAAATAAACACATTAATCCTCCTGAGTACTGCTATTCAAGCCTCATAAAAAAATTATGAAACAGTTGGTTTTAATTGGAGTATTTTAAGGAACGGGTATATCGGTATGTAAACTTTAGGCAAACCGAAAGCCATTAACGAGATAAGGAGTTTAAAAGTCAATGTCGAGCACTCCCAAATTTGCTATCAACATTCATACATTGAACCTTTGATTAGTTCTGCAAAATTATAATGACTCTTGATAGCGATCCTTTTAATTTGTTCTATAATGGACCATTCGGGAGAAGATTGATCATTTTAAATGGCCGGATCGGAATTTCGGCTCGAGTTTTGCAAATACAGATTATATTGCAAACTTTTATAATTTGAGATTTTTGAGATACAGAAGCATTTGTAGACACTTGAGCAAGTTAATATAAAGTTTTGCGGAGGAATATATTCAGGAGGAAAAAGTACGAGCGTTGTAAGATTAGGAGTGGAGCAAAAAGAGGCACTTCATTCATAATGTTCATACCCACTCAGCTTACTAAAATATAGTGCAAAAATATAACTTCAAAATCAACAAGCAATCTATTTTTTTCCATATGTAAATTGTATATCTTTCAACCGGGTTTTACGCGGATCCTCTGACACTGAGGATGAGATTTTACATGATCTTGAGATTGAGTTTAATATCGTAAATCCTTTCTGTAAAACATGAATGTTTAGATAATTTTTTATGCTTCAAGTCTTCAAAAATTCGAGTATACATACATGCACATATATCATTCATATCACAAGTGTACTACCATCTTTATATCGTATTAATTATATTTATCACCGTTTTTCTGACCAAACTATAATATTTCTTTCAAACGAGTACTCATAATTTATGATAAATAGATCACTTTGAAAGAGATCTTTGAAATAGCAGCTATAATAAATCTAATCAAGGTCTACGCACACTTTATTTTGTGAGAACGGTCAAGGATTATATTTGACAATCTTAGGTATTTGATGAGAGCTTTAAAGTTTAAAGTGTTCTGATTTAAAAGGTACCCAATTCTATAATCTATCAATATTATTGTATATCAGGATTATCAGCATTGCATTAGTATTCTTATAAGTATTATCAGTACTACATTTCTTTGTGGTAAATAAAATAGTAGAATAAAATTAATCAGACTTATACTCATTTGCCCCAGTACACACATGACTCCGGAATGCGGATTAGGACAGGAAAACCGCATTATTAAATTAACTTTAATCAAGCTCACACACTCGTGAGTCTGTAATAATAGAAATCTCTCAACTTACCCCGAAAGATGCCCCGGATTCGTCTGAGCCGCTCTCAGAATCCAAATATTCACCATCAACTTCCGGTTCAGAGGTCAATGGATCCGCCATAAATTCGTCATAATGTCCCATTAGTAGATCATCCATGTCATGATTTTCAGAGGGTTCTTCCAATTTGGTATAAAAAGTATCAAGTTCTAGCTCGAGGGATTCAATCCGCCTTTCAAAATCCGTAAATTTGGCTTCATATCGTAGGAGGAGAGTTGTGGTTAGAGTGCAAACGCAAATTGCAAGAAGAATTGCAGCGACCCCCAGCCATCGGGAATGACCCGGTGATTTTTGGTCATTCTTACCGGAATTGACATATGTGGACGGGTGTAGTATGGCTAATTTTGGAAGGGTCTCCTCTGACTTTAGTCCTTGACCCTGTGAGGAGGGTAGGAGGACTTCGCTAAACTCTTGCTTCATTTCTCCTCGTAATCACTTTGCTCATGTACAATCTGCACAAACACTTTGCCGAAACTTGACCCGATGACTGAGCACTTTTTATCTCAGAGTTTGAGTAAAAAGATTTTAAAATGTACACAAAATTCCTATATGGATAAGTCAATTGACTAAGTATAAAGGAATCCACATCTATGCCTAGTATATTGGTCGAGGCTTAGATCATACCTAGATGGTTTATTATTCAGAGTCTGTTTGATTAAGAAGGCTCAAAGTCAACTGTTGATAACTCCCAATATTTTAAAAGCCTTTTATTAGAGTGTGTATGTTGAGAATTAGTACAATTCTTAGCTCACTCTATTAAATCCCTATTCAAGAGTATAGAGTTTGAGCAAGTCCCCTCTTCTAATAGCCGATTCCCTATCTTACACTACACGACTGATATATTAATTGATTTATACTTTCTTCTACTGTGTAGTGTACGAGTAGGTATCAGTATATGCTCCCGTTATGCCTATTACTACTTATCTGACCGATTTAAATCTTGATAGATATCCAAAATCTCCTATGGCACAAAATCTTCAAAGACGATGAGGTGCCCCAATCTTTATTTTGC
>JAAZTK010000400.1:0-21564 GCA_036507255.1 Megalothorax incertus
GCTTCGCTTGACCGGAAACTGCTTCCTCCAGAGCTACTATTTAAACATTCTCCTCCATCCTCTGCTTCTTCACTAGCACAATTATTGCTGCTGCTGCTTATAAAGCTCAGGTTTTGTTCAACATTTGTAATCGATTCTCCCGACTCTTCTTTTGATGATAATCTTGACTCCTCCTCGTCACCGAATTCCCCTTCTGTTTCCGGTAAGTCACTACTAGTCAGTACTGTATTGAGCGATTCTGAATCTAGGGATGTGGTCGTGTTGTCAGTCTGATCTTCACTCGTTTGAAGTCCTGTTTAAATTAAATAAAAACAAAATTAATTATAAAATTAATGGATTTTAAATTATTATTAATTAAAATTTTACTACGTCCTAACCTCGAGATATTTCAACATTTTAATAAACCGCTAAACTGCTTACTAAATACCTCGTGAGTACTCTTTATTTAATTATCTTATCTCAAAATAAAATAATCTAAAAATAAATTAACAAAATCTTTCGGCATAATATAACACACGAGTATATCAGCTGTTTGAGACATAGGTATAGTCATACACTACACTATACCTACGTTTTATATACGTAATGGAAGGGAAAATCTTACCAAAATGGCTGCCCTCCTGATGGTCTGAAAATGACGATATCGACCCCCCTAAGCCCGACGAATCCGAGTCCACCCCGAATTTGTCTTCAATAAAGTCGGATGGAAGTCGAAGACAACGTTTCTTCCTCCTGGGCTCGAATTCAGAGGTCATGTCTCCAGAAATCGGGAAATCGGTCAGGGACGTGGGCCGTGGCTTAGGGAGAATGGGGCTGGATTTTCGAGCTGACTCAACTTTATTAAATACGGCGAAGAAGCCACTAGTCTAAAGCGGGAATTTCAAAAAAATCGATTTAAAATCTCGGAATTTTTTGTAAGTGAATTTAATTAATTTTGGACAGTTTTGAAGGCCCAATTAAACAGGAAGTGGAAGATTAAATACCTCCTGAGGCTCCGGAGTATTTTTTTGACAGTAGAAATTATATTTGGTAAGTGGGAATTATTTTTATTTAAAAAAATAATTTGCAAAATTTTAAATCGGAATTTTGAATTTGAATTTTTAAAGGAACTTGCAAAAATGGGGGATGACCTTGTACTGGACCCTGACATCCGGTTATGGGTGTTTCTACCGATAGTTATTATTACTTTTCTAGTCGGGATTGTTCGTCACTATATTGCAATGTTGCTGACCTCACAGAAAAAGGTTGAATTGCTCCAAGTCCAAGATTCTCAAGCGATGATCCGGGCAAGGTGTTTGAGAGAGAATGGGAAATATCTTCCTGAGCAGAGGTATTGGTTAATTAAATGATTTTAAACGAGTACTAATATGTTATTAATTGTGCGCAGTTATCTGATGCGTAAACATTTTTTTAATGATGAGGAGACTGGGTATTTTAAGACGCAGAAACGAAGTTCCGCACCCCAAAATCCAATGTCAGACCCGAATATGATGACAGAAATGCTCAAAGGGAATCTTACTAATGTGCTACCGATGATCCTTATCGGTGGATGGATTAATTGGACCTTTTCTGGTTTTGTTACTACTAAAGGTGAGCTAAAACGTTTGAGAAACGTTTGAGCTTTATGAAATTATGATTTAAGCAAAAAATGCAGTAGGATTAAAAATCATTAACTACTTTAAAATATCATAGTGCCATTCCCGTTGACACTACGATTTAAACCAATGCTCCAGAGGGGTGTTGAGCTGTTAACTCTGGATGCTTCTTGGGTCTCTTCAGCCTCTTGGTATTTCCTCAATGTGTTTGGACTTCGAAGTATTTATACTCTAGTTTTGGGAGAGAATAATGCTGCGGATCAATCAAGAGTTATGCAGGATCAAATGTCAGGGGCTGCTATGATAAGTTTTTGAATGCATATATTTGAGAAAGATGAGCCTATTTTTATCATATCTTTAAATATAATATAGGGCTATGCCTCAAGATCCAAAAGCTGGTGAGTTATAACGTGTTATAATATTAGAGATTGGGGAATTATATAGACTAATTTTTTTCTGTTGACTTTTAAAGCTTTTAAAGCCGAATGGGAAGCATTGGAAGTTGGTACGTTAAATGATAAATCTTTTTAAACTTCGAAGCTTACTTTTGGAATCAATGAATTTCCTATATTTCATTTTATTCTATTCTCACAGCTAAACATCAATGGATTTTGAAAAATGCATCCCGAAGGCTTATAGGAATGGGAGATACTGCTGATGGAGATTCATCGCGTTCTTCCCGAAATGGATCATCCTAAAAAATCCTTCATATTCCATCGTATTTAAATTATTGCATTTACCTATCCACGAATATTATATACGGATAAAAGATAGAAGATTCACGAATCACAAATAAGAAAGTTAAATTGACAACTGATATATAGGTATTCTATAATAATTAAAAGAAATCTATGCTTTACATACAAATTGATTAAGGATAATTAAATCTAAATAAATATATTAAGCCTATTAAAATATTATATACCCTGGTCATGTTTGATTTGTTTTTAACTTGAATTTCTATTATGATTTTTAGATGAATAAAAAATGTTCAAGAAACCCTTAATTTTTTGATTAAATTTGATTAAATTTTGATTAAATTTCTTGATTAAATTAGGTGTCATGATATACACGAGGAGGAATTACATACTACTAGTAGTATATGGCATTTAAAATTAAAATAAATTATCGAAATATTGACTGACTTTTTTAAGATTTAAATTAATACTTAATTTATAGAAGCTCTATTCAGTATGTCTGTATTAATGTAAAAATTCAAACTGCATGAGTGATAGAATTAGCAGAAAAATTAAATCCTCTTCTGTTTTAAAATATCCTTTTAGAATTAGAAATTTAGAATTAAAAGGTACAATTGGAAAAATGCGTATTTCTTTTTAGAGAGTTTGACTAATGTGTTTTAAGATTAAAGAGATAAGGAGTGTTCAAGTGAAGTAGCATTATAAGAACCATCTTCTTCGGATAGTATTTATCTAAAGGTACTTGTATAAAATCACAGTAAGGTACTAGAAGTGCTAGGTTTTTCTGATTCAAAGAATCAAAACATAAGATCAAAACTGGAAGAAATCTTAATATTATTGTATACTATTATACCTGATTCTGCAAATCTGACTTATTAAAATCCTCCTTAAAAATCTACATTACATTCATACTAATTATTATAGGCAATAGAGTTTAGAGCACCTATCACGATTTTACTCATTTAGATAATCTGATATTTATACTCGAATTAGAGTACTATGCAGATAAAGTGCGAATCTTTACGCGCAAATCTATATTTTATGCGATATACCTAATTTAAACTATTTCGAAGTTAATTAAATTAACTGACATAAAAGATATAGATGCACTAATTGACTTCAGAGCTCCCAGGAATTGTATCCTTTATTACTCCTTCTTTCAGCTTTCCTGGTGAATTGATCTTCCCTTGCCCATACACCGATATATGTGATTTCAGAGAGCCCAAGTCGGTTTCCGCCTGATTAAGAATTTTTAAAGCTGATACTAAAATCCCATGCCACTTTTCCAATTCAAGGCGGTGTAAACTGGAAATATATATAAAAAAAATTTAAAATCCCGATCCAATAATTTAAAGTAAGCATCATACCTTTCCTGATGTTGCAGTAAATGAAGCCATTCTTCATGATTTTGTGGTATTTCACCCCTAAAAATTTACAAAAAATGAGATTCAAGATGGATAACCCATATACTTATAATATTCTTACTCTGAAAGTTGGAACTTTTGTGGAAATAGTAATGGAGAATTAAGTGCCGAGTACTCCAATTGCGTTAATTTGAAATAGAGGAATGCGTTGAGAAGTATAAGAAAGCATAGGATGGTTAGGATAGCTTTTAGAATGACCGTTCCTTCTGTAATAGTTTGCGATGCTTTTGCAATTAATCCAGCTTTATCAATGAGTGTATTTGGAATGATTCCTGTAATTTCACAAAAAATATGCAAAATGTATAAAAATTCTTTCTAAATTAAGTATGTAGAATAAACTAGCATTGTATTTATTCGATATACCATTTTGAGTCGAAGACAAATTAGTTGACGAATAGGGTATGCCAGGAGCTGGGCCCTTTTTGCGTGCTCTCCTTCTTGCAGCTCCTGCCCCCGGGATAATCTTCTTTGATGGCGACGCTGATGGCGATAAATCAAAAGCCTTGATACATTCTTCCTTAAGAGCTCGCTCCAAATGTGAATAAAAATCAACTATCCCAGCCCAGCTATTCTTTTCAATAAATGGCTTCATTCCCCATACACTTTTCTTATATTTGATTTGATTTACAATCCGTAATTTGGATTCACATCCCGAAACCCGGGTCAGACAGAAATGAGATGTAACATAAAATGAATCAGCATATGGAATTCCAGAATTTACAGATTCACAATCCACAGAATACATTTTTCCAGGTACGCTTTCCGGCAGCATAATCTGCGTCTCAGTGACTTGCGAATGTTTCGGACCCATCAATTGATTCAGAGTTACCGTAAAAGAAACCTGTCTCATCTTTTTATTATCAGCCTGAGACCAAGGGGAGAGTACAATATCAAACGTTTTTCGACTTTGATGTAAATCCATATAAAATTTCGAGTTTGTGAATAACATTGTAAAAAGTGAGTCCACATCTGTATTGATAATTGTATTGACAGTTTCTCTGCCCAGAGTATGATCAAATGGACATTCGGGGATATCGAGGAAATCAAGAGAATCAGGGCTTTCAGGACTTTCAGGGGATACAGTTATGATTGAAGGTACAAGTGATATTGGACGTTCATTAGCCTTCTCTCCATCAGAGTCACTGGAATCACTCTGATCTGTTGGGAGCTCTTTCCCATCTTCTTGCAAAAGTATATGATCATGTTTTAGGGATAGATTCGGAGTACGTGAAATGTCGGATCCGAGAGCAACCCCCAAAGCTACGGCTGCCGCATTATAGATCTCTTCCTAATAAAGAAATAAAGAGAATTTCAATAAAAATTAAATTAGGCTTTACTACGAATCGTTATGAACAAGTACAATTCTATTTGACCTTGATTAACATTTTATTATCTTTATCTCAAATTAACCTTGCCACTTTTAAAAGATGTTTGAGACTGAGGCTCCAGAAATTCCATTGAAAAATCATATTTTTGATCCTTATTCCTTTTTTTACTCAAATCCAAATTAATTGGCCTATTGGCACTCTTTGACTGGGAATAACTCGGTAAATCCGCTATACTCTTTGCACCTCGTAAAGGCGTCTTGACTTTCCCCTCTTCATTGTCAAAATCGAATGATATGACTTTCCCTTGCCGTCTGGCTTTGGCAATCTTCTGTCTCTCTTCACTAGCAGTCTCACTTTGAAATCGTTTATAAAACCTATTTGATGCAGATGAAATGACCGGCGAATTATTATTATCGAATTCAGGATCCATTGAATTTAATGACATGGCTCTGGTTCAATGGTCAAATGGAGAATGCCAGGTAAAATAGAATCAACAGTTTAACAAATCACCCCTTAATTTCATACAGAGTCGGAAATATACCTACTGTGACTATATAATTTGACACATGAGTTTGCACTAATTATGTATTTATAATAGGTGAATTCAAATTCAATGTTGTACTGTGATTTAACCTAACCTAAGAGTTAATTGACGTTAAGGTTAAAAGGCGATAAATTGAAATGAATAAATCTGGATCAATGATTCTTATGGGTCTTTGTCGCACACTGCCACACACTAACCAAATTGACAACAATTGACTATTCGAAGTAGCTGGGTAAGCTTTGATGCTTTAGCTTTTACTATTTTACGATAATATGATATATCGTAATAAATTATAATCAATATCGTAGTTAACTATCGTAGTTATCAATAAAATATGCCTACTTGGAAGCATGTGATACGGAGCAAATCTAATCTAATGAATTCTAGAAATTGTTTAGATAAAAGGAAACCTCACAATACTATTTTAGTGATATTTAACAAGTCAGAAATTACTATCCGTAGTATCGTAGTTAATTCCTCCTCGGACTCTACCCTAGTCCTACCTACTGATAGTTTATATATAAGTATGTACAGGCTTACAGCTATCTAATACTATTAGTAGACCACAAAATCGTAAAAAAGGATTATAATTTAATTTTGAAATACCTACCAACCTTGTTGTTATTAAAACCTACCACCTACCTATCCATATAAGCCTATGTAGTACGATACGAGTATAAGAAGAAATATTTATACTACAGTCTACGATTGATATGTTTAAAGTAGTATTTAAAGAATTTAATAAAATATTCTCGATTCAAGTTTATATTCCATTTTAAATTAAATACGATATATTATATTTATGACGTTTGCGCACACATTCTATTAATATATGGAGAGCACTTGGAATACATAATGACAGAAAAGAAAGTATTGTACTAACCTACCTACGGGTACTTGGATATAAAGTTTACATGCATGCATTGTAAACTTTATTTGAAATACGGCGACCGATACAATCAAAGTTATTCAAAACTTTCAAGTCCAAGACTGTCCTCCAATTCTAGTAGTACTACGTACTTTACAGATAATATCGTACATTTCATGAATGTGGAAGCATCAATAAAATATGACGCGAAAAAATTAACTTTTCTTAGGATTGTGTCCGAGATATAAGAGATAGAAAAGACAGTGACCGAGGGTGGAAACTGGAAAGTCGATAGAAAGATAGATAATTAAAAATTGGCTGATATTGATTTTAAAATTATTCCTTTATGTGAATATGCTTCTAGGACCTAATCCTAAGTTCTATGCGCGATTACGTACCTACTATTAAAACCTAGTATTGTAGAACCCTACTAGGTAATGTATTGTATGTATGTAATATGTGTCTATCGATCGTACTTATTTAATTGTAGATTAGGGCTTATCAAAATCAATGTCGATAACTCGTATATATTCATAATCAATTTCATACCTGTTCGATTCCAAATGATTTAGTTTCAAAATCCTCTTCGACAGATTTTAACGAAACAGAACAGGGTGACATATCAGGAGCCAGTAAAGATTTGGATCTTAAAAATATCCTCCGTTTCTTCCTCGCTAGTGATCCCCAGTTCCTCGCCATAACAGGATTGAATTAATTTCAAGATATCTTTTGAAGACAACTAGTGAAGGATGAGGGCAAAATTATGGACAAAATTACGATAAGTTTTTTAAATTATATATCATTACATGATCTTCTATAAGATTATTCTGCCAAATCTTGAAGAGAAGGAGGTAGGTGGAATCTCTCGTTACTGCAAAAAAAATCAAATATAATAAGATAAGCGTTAACATTGATTATTTAGATATTCGCTAAGTATATTAATTTATTAAAATACCATAAGAGGAAAAGAAATATTTTTCCGTTTCAGTTTGAATTTGAATTGCGTTCGGGATGACAAGTGCTAAAAGAAAAAGGTAATTTTTCGTATAATATTAGCAAATATCAATAGCGATAAACATACCAGTTTTCTCTTTTGTAATTGCTCGAATATCCTTCAATTTCATGCATAGTTGAGTGATATATCCAAATATATTTGCATAGAATGACACCTGTAATTTTAATTAGTGTTAATTTATTAATTAATGTAAAAATCAATATCCTATCCAAATACAAGTGTAAACTATATTATTTTAGAAATTAACATACATAATTTTGGGAAATATACATCCTTCCTTGAATTAGGATCTCTTTTTGAAGGGCCTGACAAAATATAATTTAAAATATAAACGAAAAGTTTAAAGATTGTAGTAAATTTTTGCATAAATCCCAACTTACGCAGCTATAATCAACGATTAGACGTTCCTCCTTTGGAAGATGGTGATGGAAAAGCTTTTTAAAGTCATTTGACTTTGACTTGTAGCTTGAGGAAAAGAAATTGTACCAACTTTTCTTTTTGGGTTTGGAAGAACTAATAGAATTGCTTATGCTAGGAGTTTGTGGGCTCGTGGGGGTACTCAAAGTTAGATCTGCAGAGTTGAGATCCGAGATTGAAGAGGATATTTTATTAATTTCTGTAAATGACCCTTTGAGTAGTGAACTAGTTGAAAATTCAGAATATTCACTCTTCTTCCGCTCTGTTGGGGGTAGTTTATCAGGTGTTGTAAGAAGATGAGAGAAATCCTCGTCAGTACAATTACTATTCGTATTGATAGAAATGTTTTCACCACCAGAATTACTTGAATTGTTGTAAAGTTCAAAATCCCCCGAATCATTTACAGAGGCAGAAGCTAACTGCATATGAGAAATGTCATTCATTGAAGAGCTTGGAGTTTGGAAATTTTCAATGGAGAATTCTTTAGAACCTCCTGCTGCATACTTTTCTTTGAGGTTCCGATTAATATTGATTGAAGCATGAGTTATTTCTTCATCTTCCAGGAATCCGTCATCTTGCTCCTCTTCGTTGACCTGATTTTGATATTCCAAAGATTCTACCCATTTGTTCGTGGCAACGCTAGCACTGCTACTCTCCTCAAAATCTTCAAAATTCGGTGATTCGTCATTTTTTTCGGGTTCGTCCGTTCGTTGTCGAATTTTATAAGGCGATGAATTTGAAGAACATTTTTCAAATTGATTTTCAAACGTTTGTTCTCGCAAAGTTTCTTGAAATTGGAGATTCTCTTCTTCTTCCATTACTCCATGATATTCTTTTGAATCTTTCCCTTGTTGTGAACTCTCCGGGGATTTTGAATGGCGAGACATTTCTAAAATATTAGAATTTTAGGAGAGATTCGGAGATGAATAAAAAATATGATTTTTTTTATTGTACTTACTGTTAAGTCTGTTAAGCTGGTGTTGACTAGATATGGGAGTTTGAAAGTTTCTAGCTTGTCACTTTCATATCACTTTCGCATCCTGCAAGCTGCAACCTAAAAAAAAGCAGATCCGCGATAATTAAATACGGTGAGTTTACTCAGGATTTTATGAGGCAATTAACAAACATTACATCTACTCGCTTCGTTCTATTATTGTATAACACCTTTTTTCCTATTTGCATTTTAGGTAGACCTACAATCATGCATTTGAGAATCTATATTCCATATCCCGAAATGTAGTACACGAATACTATTGATACAATACTATAATATTTGAACCACTGCACACGAGTATGACCAAGAAAAAAGTAGCGATTGGGAGATTCAATGTCAAAAAATTTAAATGCATTATTTTATAATGGCTTTCTTTATCACACTTTTAATTACTTGTAGAATTTATATCCCTACTAATCCTAAATATAAGTACAATATATTTACCTAATGAATCATGGATTCTGAATTCATGATGTACTAACTATCGTAGTATAAGGATAAGTTCGTTCTGTAGTTATTTACCTATCAATATCAATGTTAACCAATCAATGCTATCAATGAAGCTGTTGGTGCGTTCTTGAAAAGTTGTTTACCGTCAAAAGCAAACGAACTTGCAACTAGTTTGAAGACTACTGTACTGACTCGAATACGATATATTTATCCAAATTCCAAATATCCGTATACACCACTTAACTTTAAAGTTTTTAAAGATTTGAATTTTGACAAAAGTAATAAAATCATAAACCTAGTTCAGGATTATAATACTAATTACTAAATTAGTAATGACTAGTAATGATGATCTTAAAACTACTTTATATTGTAATTCTAATCCTAAATTAGCAATTTAATGTAAGTTGCAAACAAAAACAAAAATGCATCAATAAATCCTTTGAAAAAATGCAAAATGTAATTGTAATACGCCCCCAAAATGTTAGTCTAATAAAAAAATAAAATAAACTTACGATTCACGAATATTTCAAATGCAAAGTGTATATTTCCGTCGAGGATTTTGCTCAATTTTGAATTGACCTGAAAAAGAAATGCAAATATTAATTAAAAATTCAATTAATTAATAAAATTTATTACTAGCTCACAAAAACTAAAAACAAGAATCTTATTAGGATTAGCCAAAATGAGATATATTCATATCACCTTCAGATCAAAATTTGAAGATTTGAACTTCCATCAAACGAATCCAAATTTGAAACTGGCAACAAATTGTGACCACTTCCATCAACCCCTTCTTCAATATCCAATAATTAAAGTCAATTAAATAAATATGTAATACTAATTAGGCTAAAAATAAATTAATTACGGAAATGTTTCACAATATAAAAATGTTATTAGACGTCTCGACTCGAATATAAAATAAAAATAGATGAGAACAGGATTTAGACCGCGTTTAAAAAATCCATAAACATTGAACACAAGTTTATAAATAAAAACAATTTTTATGAATTTTTGCAAGATTTTGTTGTAATTTTTCTGGAATTTTTAAAGGGATTTTGATCTGTTTTTGACCATAATCACTACCCCTTTTAATATAGTCAGTCGAATCCAATTAACCACTTTTATTGTACAGTATACGCCAAATTACGCTTTAGCTCAGAGCTCTGCACAGCTCGGGCAAAAAAAAAAATACAAACTTGGCCATGTCTGCTGAGACCTGAGGAAATGCATGTAACACAACCTTTGACCTTGAAGTATTATTAAATTGAAAACAAAACAAAGCATTTGAGGAGAATTCTTCATCTGGGTGACACTCATTGAATTTGCATTTAATTGGTAAGATATAAATACTTTTTCACATCATAAATAATAATTAATAAATTATGTAATTTTGCATTTTTAAATAGATCTAACAAATTACAAATTGAATATTTAAATAATTGATTATTTTTGCATTCTTTTTTAGGAATTAAAAGGGGACACAATTTGTTACTGCACTTTGAAGTTTTAACATGGCCAGCATGGATATTTTTAATTGAATTGAAAAGTACCTACTGTAAGTACTAATCCTATATCGGTTTGCTTGAGGAGAACCAGGAGCAACATTGCATTGCATGTGTAAGATCTGATTAATCTTTATTTCAATTATTATTAGATGTATTTGATCAATTATTTATTCATCTATTTTTAGATTAAAATCAACTTGCGCATTCAATATTTCAAGGCCAATAATGCAACGCCAAATCAATACTCATCCTAGAAAGTAGCCAGAAGAAAGGAAGACAGTCCACCAGTCCAGAACCAGATCCAGCTACAAAGGAACAATTGAATTTATAATTGTACCTCTTTAGTTAAGTCTAAATTACAAAATGGAAAACCTTAATGCATTAAACAATGCTCTCCACGAATTGGGGCTTTTGTCGAGCATCACAGATGCTCGGAAAGAGTATTTGAATGAACTCCGAAACTCCAAGATTCGCAACTCTCGATCTCTACCCTCGCTTGTCAGTATTCTACCAGCTCCAAATGCTAGGCGGTAATTACATATACATATATTGATTTCTAATTTGTAGTAGTATACGATGCCCATGGGTTATATGAAAATAGTAAATTAATACTAAAAATCTTTACAGAATTGAAGCAAATAGTCACATTAGCAAAGAACACTTGGATGGTTTAGAAATAATACCAAATGGAAATCCTCTCAAAATAAATCGGGCTAAAACTTACAACAAGCGCTACGGAGCTGCAGAGTATCCTCTAGTTTTTGGTAAAAGGAATCGATTTGAACCATACCCAGAGTTGAGAATAAAAAATTCAATAACATCACCGGAGAGAATGAGGAAATCTTGGAGGAGTAGCAGTGCGAGTAGCGCAAGTAATTTTTAAAAATTAAATTATAATTATTTCGAATCAAGTATTTGTGATATTTAATTTTTTAAATACAGGTTCCTGCTGTTCCTCAATTGAGCAATCTAATCTTAATCCAGAGGAATTTAATCCTGAAGATGATCGTCATCATTTTGAACCTTTGTCCCTAATCACATTAAATCTGAGACGAAAGGCTGATAAAAGTAGGAGAGAGGGATTGCTCCCTCGATCAAAGAGTTTAGAAGATCTCAAAGGCCCGGAAAAGAAAGTATTACAAACTAGAAGTAAAGAAGATCCAACCACAAAATTTCGTACAAATCGAGGAAGTGGGGATCTTTCATCCAGCGAAATAGACTCGATAGCTTTGAGATTTGGAAAGCTATTCAACTAATCTTAAGATGCCGTCTATTCATTCCTTCAATTCTTATCTTTCCCGAATCGGAGTAAATTGCCAAAAATCAACTTTCCCTTATAAAAAGTCTCAATTTGGCTCTTCTTTTTCTCATTATTCTCCTCTTATTTCTCTTTTACTTCTTTTATCATTTTTTATCAAGCAAACAAAGTATCCAGAAAAATAACTTCTGATTTATCCTCAAATTACCTTTCCTCTAAATTGTCTAAATTAGTAGGGTATTTAATACTAATTGAAGTATTGCATAAAAGGTAAAATAACTTCTAGTATTCTCAAGTGAGCCTTTAAATCTTAATTCATCTCATCCTTGCAATATTATCCTAGAACCTAGTACGATATAAAGTACTTCGTTTACAAATACTTGCTATTAGTGACTTTGTACTATTTTTTTGTAAATATCCTTACAAATACGATACTTTGATAAATTACTGAAAAATCTAATAATTCTTTGTACATATAAAAGCCAATCAATTGCAGATAAAATTAAAAATAATCTCTCGAAAAATTCCACTTACATCTTGCTTTGTAATCATTGCGCTTTAATTTATAGTCATCATTGGGGAAACTACGTGATAATATTATAACTAGTCTGATCCTGAATAAGTTTTCTGTTTTAGGTACCTACATTGATTATAGAACCTAGATTATGAATTTAAATTAGAAAAAGTTTGGGGTTCAAAGAATCGATAGGTTTTCTTGAAGTCTTCCTTTCTTATATTGCATTGTAGTATTATACTACTGCACAGGTGGTAAGCCAAGCTTTGTCCTAAATAATTTAGGACGGTATTGAAGATACCTATGTAAGTCGAACTGGTTTTGATTTTTGCATATGGATGAGATATATAGGAGGACCTGTTCCTCTTTCCCCCCTCAAAGTTAGTAAATTACACAAAATGTATAGGAGTTTTATACTAGGAATGAATGTCTGGGTCAACCTCTGCTCAATAATTTCCTAGAGCGATGGCCATAAAAGAATGCAACTGCTCCTATACTGATACATAGATTTCTATCGATCAGAGGAAACCGAAATAATTTCTCCTTTTTTCAAAGGTACCAAATTGCAATACGATATACGGAAGGATTTATAAAAAAATAGTCAATAGGGCTTTTTTCCTATAAATTAATCTTTATTCAATACACATACAATTTTTCATATATACAATTACATGTACACATTCGTAGCCTCTCCCAATCATTTCACGTTTCTATTTTCTAATAAACTAAACTTTCTCCATGTAGTAGTAAGATAGGCGTACACTCTTCGAACAAATGCAAAATTGTTTTTTAACTGTATACTCCTTAAATTACGCTATTCAATCAAAATATACCAATATTTACCTTTCTAAATCATTAACACTTTTTCCACACTATAATTTGGGGCTATCGATATACGCCGAATCTTGTTTGTCCATTTTATTGTAGTAGACCTGTATTCAATTATATTAGAAGATTTAAGCCGCTTTAAATTGATTGAAATTGGGCTTTTAAAGTTTTAATACAAAGTTATACATTTTTACTGTACAAAAAAGTAAGCATTGCAAAACTACAAATCACACGATCCTCCTGAGCTTTTTAATATGCAATTAAAAAGAGAATAAGTTACAAGTTATAAATTAAAATATAGTAGTAGGTACCCTACTTAAGCCTAAGTTAACTTATATAATTAATTAATGTAAAGCTTAGGTATAAAAATACTCGTATTTCAAAAATATATACCAACTATTTTTAATAGGCATTATCAGTCATACTGATACAAAGTTCATAAAATCTCACTTTCAAGTTCCAAGAATCCAAATACACAATTCAATCGTACTTTCCCATTCATGAATCATACACCATTTACCTTTGCTCTAGATATAAAGTTTCAGTCAAAAGAGTATTAAATTAAGACGATATATAAATATCTGTGTAATATAAAATAATTAACGAACATCCTAAAATTAATAGCTGAATATAATTATAACATGTACTGATATACTGTGATATTTTATGCAACTGCCCCAGGATTCCAGAAAAAAGCCAATTCTCCTCTAGATTACATATACCTACGTGTAGCTTATATATGTTTTAAATAGTATTTGGTACATAATGGAGGGTAGTATTTCCGTATATCAATGGAGCAGTGTACAAAGTTTTTTTAGAAAAATATTTCCTCTTAATATAAAAATAAATTAAATAATTAATTTACAGGAGAGGGTGAGTCTCACCCCTGCAAGTATAAACTGAGCAATTTCTCTTGTGAATTGAAGACATAACGTCACTCATTGTCCTCGACAGAAGAGCTGGAGAGGGATTCGGGAAGCCTAAAAATATGTGTGTAAAAAAGATTTTATTAGAAAGTGCAAAAAAATATAATGATTATAATTTATGATGTGATATATGGCTGCAATATAAAGCAATGCTCCTAATCATCTAATCCAACTCCTAAGGATAAGTGTAATTTCTTTTTCAGTATTTCTTTCTTTTGTTTTTTATATTGTCTCAACATAACACATGTAGGGAAACCTGAGACTTGAGAGAATCTTAAGATCAGAGTCAGGAATAAGGGTGCAAAATGCTCTCGGTGAAAAAGTGGCCCATTTTACATCTGCCTTTACTGACATACTGGCACAGAAGAAGAAGAGGAGTTTGAGGAGGAGAGTCAGTGAAAAGTCCTTATAAAGATGAACCTGGGATCCCCCTCGAAAAAACTAAACTGACCAGATTTTTTTGATCTTGGGGCGAGAAAAGAATGTGAATCTTATTCAATCTCAGCCCCTTTGCGAGAGTAGTAAACTTTAAAGGTACAAGTGTTGTACGGGGTTAATTCATATATCCTGTACTAGTAGTAGTAGGTACTCTGTAGTAGTACACAGACATTTTTTCTCTTGTGGAAACGAGATCAGGATTAAGACCTAATGAACTCTCTATATCGCTCTTATGCTGAGCTATTGATTTGAGTAATAGTTGAGACTTGAGATAGGGGATGAAACCGCTTTAGAATGTTTGGCATTGGTGCCCAAATGCAAATTGAGCTCTGTGTGATATTCCTCTTTTAAAAGTGTACCTATATCAAATGACGCGCAGCATAGTGCCTTTGCCAAATTTTTACATTACGATTGGAGCAAGATTTTGAGTGGTTAGGTCCATTTAAAAGGGTATACAGAATTGGGACTTAAATCTGTAATTCTGTATTCTCTCCGCGACTAGCATAAGGGATTATCCAAAGGTTTAAAAATCTCATCTTACTACTATGTCCAATTCAGAACTTCTCTCAATGAATGCTATTCCACAACATAAGTACAAAGATCCTACATGTTAAGCCTAGATTTTTCCCTTATAAAGATCATTTAACAACAGCAGGATAGTAAAGGAGGGATGAGACCTGGTTTACACTATTACATGCTTTAACAGACTGGTTTTTCGCCAAATAATTCAACGAGAATACTCTTTAATATACCTTCCCAACCTCCACAAGATCATCAAGGAATACCAGAGGAGGAATATGTAAACTAAAGTGCACCAAAAGATGAGCTCCAATTTATAAAATAAATCCCGAGTTTAAAACTGGCTTCTCCTCAATCATCTCACCTCTCAAAATGTATTGATTGGCTCATCTTTAAAAGATCCAGCTACTCTCAATTTGCATCCAATGCATATATCGTAGTACTTGGTAGTACGATAGGATAACCCCTTTTCATTCAAAGCCCATTTTCCCAAATTAAAATTACTGTAATTTAAAAGAATTTCCTAAAGCTTTTGTGAATCTGTCTGAGTCAGGATTCGAGTAACAGCAACTGAAATTATGAGTTGAATAACTAATGATTGGCCGTTGAATAAAAATGATAAAATCGCTTGTGAATATTAAATGCGTGTTTAAGCATTTGGGGGATAGATTGTAGAGGTTAAATCTCCGAGGGTGAAACAGGAATTTTGCAACAACAAAATATTGTAGGAAGTAAAATACACGCCTCACCGTTCAAACTAGCCTACAGATATGTTCTACTAGGAGTAGGTAGGAGTATGGGATCTACCTAAAACATTATATCTGTAAATGTGTAGTAATGTTGATAATGGAAAGGTCAAGTTCATGATCAAATGAAATCGTGTATAGTGAAAGGGGTTGATTAAGATTGACATGAAATGAACCAAATAAGTAAAAAAAACCCCACTACTCTTCTTGATCATCAGATTTAAAAAAATATAAATTCAACTCACATTGAAAGGAATGTCCCAAACCGTTTTTCTGTTATAAGTCTGAGGGTGTCGTCGCTCTGGGATGACATGATTTCACAGAATATTCTCTTGGCACAAGTCTCATGTCTGTAGCCAGCATCTTGGAGTTGATTAATAATGTTTTGTGTCACCTCAAAATTGTTGAGAGATGCTAGCCAAAAACCCTGGGTTGTCAGCTTGACCGTAGCTCATGTCATTTACAGAGCGAACACTTCGATGTCCAGGCCCTCCGTGGTGACCTCCTCCATGATGTCCATGCTGATGAGGATGACCCCATCCAACGTGATGAGCCTGCTCTAACCAAGGGAATCCATTTCCACCCTGGCTTGAGAAAAACCAAGCCATTACAACCGCGGCGGCAGCTTAATTAGATACGAAATTGCAATTAAAATAGATTCTTTAATTCTGTAGGACTCATATATACTCACCGACAACTGTTCCAGCAGCCAAGATCCCACCTAATACAGCTTTGGAGACTCCTCCTTCTCCTCCATGCTTGCTAATTTCATCCTCTGATAATGGATCAACAACAGCCTCCTCCTCATAAGGGTTCTTGTGAATAGCGGCAATAGTTTTATGAAACCATCCATCGGAGAGAGCAGTTGTTGTTGTAATTGACCTCTTTTTCCGGGAGTAAGCGGCAGGTTCAAGGAAAGCAATCTCCCTATTTGTTCCACTCAAATACCAGAAAAAGATGAGTACTGTAATTGAGACTACAGCTCCTCCGAGTACAATGGCGGGGACAGCGACTGAAGCAAATGTCTTGATCTGTCTCCAGCTTTTCTTTGGATGATGACCTTTCCCATGTTTCTTTCCAGCTTTCGAGACTTTTTCAATAGCATCATCTACTCGATCATTTCGATAAGAGTGTGGCTTTATATCTACATTCTCTGATCGTACATTTGTATTAATGGGGTAGCTTGATACAGCTGCGGGGACATCATATTTCTCTTGTTGTTTCTCAAGGGCATGTTGAATTATAGATTGGAAAAATGTAGCTTGGTCAACCTCATGAGTTGGCTCCATTGGAGTAAATTGAGGGATTTGTCGTTTTACTCTCCCGCTTCCTAATTTAGGCAGAGTAGGATAAGGGGAGACGGTAGGGGTTGCAGGTCGACCAACTCGTCGGAGGATTCCAACTTCTCGGTTGGATTTGGAGAGGTACCAACCAGCAGCAAGTGCTCCAAGTCCTAGTACAAGTCCAGATGAAGCAAGAATGGGAATAGCGGCATTTGTTTCAACTCTCTCCATGATTGATTTCCGGTTGGGATTAATAGCCTCCATAAATCTATGAACTAAATGATTGGGTCGTCCCTCCTTTTTCTTCTCCCGATGTTCATTTCGCTCTCGGTTAGGTTGATTTTGCTCCTCACTGCTATTAGGATTAGGCTTGGCTCGATGTTGCTGTTGTTGGTGATGCTGGGGCCGATGTTGCTGCCTATTTCCATGTTGTTGCTGCTGTTGTTGTGCTTGATCAACAGGCATTGGGACTGGGACAGTAAATCTCAGGCCTCCTGGGGATTGAACATAAGTATGGGGCTGGATGACAAAGTTTTGATTCTGTTGCTGTTGTTGTTGTGGCTGCTGCTGGGATTGTTGCTGTTGTTGAACGGCAGATCTCTCCTCAGCTCCAGGGGTTTGTCTCTGTTGTTGCATTTGTTGGTGGAGCTGTTGAGCTTGCTGGAGGAATTGATGTGGTTGGAGAATGTTTTGTACATTTTGTAGAACTTGAGCATGTTGTTGTTGTGGCTGTTGTTGAGCATTATGTGCATTAACTTTTTGTTGTTCCGAAGATTCGGGTTTTTGTTGTGGCTGGATGAAAGTCACAGGTTGAGGGATAGGATTAACGGGCTGAGCTTGAATATATTGAACCTGTTGTTGCTGTTGCTCAGCGGCTACCTCTCCGCTTCTAGAGGAGAAGGAAGCTTGGGCTTGGCTCTGCTGAACAGGATTGTAATGCATGTAGGTATTCCCATCTGAAAGAACATACATCTGACCTTGTTGCGGGAGTGCACTCTGAGAGTTTTGAACTTGCATTGGGGCTGCTTGATATTGAACTTGCTGTTGTTCTCCCTGATCTTGCTGCTGTGTATAAACAAAACTCTGACCTGTTGCTGGATCAACTACGGTAGCAGCTACTCCTCCAGGTTGTTGTACATATTGGATTTGCCTCTTTTGTTGAGTGGACTTTCCGTTGAAACCTTTAATAACATCAGCATTACGCCATGTTTGGATACCCCAAGGGAGCCTGGTCCCGAATTCAATTGTGCGAATAAAAGATTTTTGTCAGAATAAAACTTACCTTCAAGTGGGGTGTTCAGCATACGACCTCGTGACCCTCCCGGTGGTCTGTTTAACCTGTTATTTTGATTATTGATTTTAATTGGCTGAGAGGAAATAATGACAGGGGCAGGGACGTCGAGGAAAGAGGAGGCTGGAAGAATTGGAGACATGATGTCATTTCCATACCATAACTTTTTCGGGTCTTTGTCCTCGGGTCTAGCCCATGAAGAGCTTATGAGTACAATGAATAGAAGCAAAAGGGCTCCAGTATACTTTCTCCAATTCATCTTTAAGCGGAGATGAGTCAGCTACTACTATATTTTTTTAATGAGAAAGAGATAAATCAATCTTGTATCTGAAATTCTGAATGACCCTAAAAATAGAATGAGGAAATGTGCGCTTACCTTTCGGTTAGAACAAAAGTAAAAAAAATATGCTCCACTATGTAGACATATAGGTGGTGGAGCTCCAAATTCAAGTAAAATAATCCGAAATTTAAAAAGGTGTAAAACCGAGAGCACAGTTAACGAGTCCAAGCTCTGGGATAACTTTTGGGGTCACACACTTGCACACTCGGGGTAGTTCGAGACTATGGCCGATGGTCGATGGCGATCAAATGAGGATTCAGAGTCGAATGAAGGATTGAACCTGTGCAAAAGATGTAGGGGGCAAAGAGTAAATTCAAGGGAGAGAGAGAGATGAAGTTGCCACAAGAGACTGGGACGACCGGATGGGATGGAAAAGAGGCGTGCAGAACTTGTTGTTTCTGTGTCAGACCTTGTGTGTCAGCAGAGCACGGACTTGCTTCTTCTTGGTCAAATCGAGGGGATCTCTACATTATATTAAATTGGTATTGGTGCAAGGGTCTCATCCATATCTAGTATTATAGGGCCTAGCTAGCTCCTCCTCAGGTATTATACATTTCTATGCTAAAAAGAATGAAAATGCCTCGATCTTTGCAACCTCTCCTCCTCCTCCTCCCCTCCTTGTCTTAAATATTTTAGCCGCCGCCTGTGCATCATCTGAGAATAAAAGTTGACGAGGAGGATCTACTACTAAAAGTCGAGCCGACCACACTATCAGAAACAACCACATGCTTATATCCTTACTCCAAATTCTAAAACCTCAACATTGATTTCATCCCCCAAAGTCTCAGAGGTCGTTATAAACTTATAATATTTACCTTATCTTTTAATATACAGAAAGAGTACTAGTATTCCTCATGGGCCTTATAAGGAATTGTATAAGGAGAGTAAATTTTTAAATCTACAGACATTTACCCTTAACTTTTTTACAGTTTACCCCAAACTTGAAAACAATTTCATTCTCTATAAAACACAAAGATGAATGGAGTGATAGAAAAAATATTTGGATTAGTTTCATGCTTATTGCTGACCCAATATATACCTCCTTTCAATGTATTCCTTATTAAATTTAAGCAATGACTATGAACCGCAGTTTCTGTAATTTGTACCTTCATATCACACATGCTCATCTTTTCTTCATTACTCATTAACCAAGTTCATGAGCCAAATAAATTATGATGAATGATGCGCTGATGATGTGATAATCATATAATGGTATAGGCAGGCTTTTTAACTGAGGATGAATCCTGAGATGAGCAACATGCAATTCAGATTTCAGATTAAATATTTGTATTGGAAGAATTCTGAGATGTATCATAATTATCACCCATCGCATGCAGATAATGAATAAGATTAAAATTCCTGTCTACATTATACAATATTTGCCATTTGAACGTGGATATGTTAAAAAGATTTATTAAAAAAATAATTCATCGTTAAAAAGATACAAACTTAAAAATAGAAACAAAAAAATTAAAGTTGAATTTTTATCAGGATTGGAGATTAATAACTGTGATTATTGTTTGACAAGATATAATACTTTTTATAGGTAAACGGCGCAGAGAAATTACTCTTTGATTTGTATATCCAGATGTGGATTGGGGCAATCAAAATTTGAACAGCTATTCTTTCGAATTGAGACGAATATATCGGCGAGGTCGTACATTCCGCTTATGTAATCGGGAACCCTGTGAATCAAGGATATATCCGTTTTAGTAATAGAATCTCGAAAAATAATGAGAACTAACAAAGTAGCCAAATTCCACAAGAATTTTTCGAATTTTGTTCCAGTTGATTCCTTTCCTCTCAATGCGAGTTCACAAAGGGCCTTTTTCTGGCATGCTGGGCTATTTAAAGATATGCCAATTTACATTTTAAATCTAAGAAAGTAATTATTTTCCCCCCACCTGTCTTTATCAACCTCTACGGCTGCATAATTCTTCATCAACCCTATAATAGGTCCATCAGGGCTCAAATCATAATTCCGTGTGGCATTTCCTCTATCTTCTTTTGTAACTTTTTCTCCCCCGGAAATGCTGTTCTGGCTCTTTCTCCTCCTCTTCACCTTTTTTATTTTCCTCGTGTTCTGAGCAGGATTTTGATCTTGAATAGGGAGTGGATCAAATTTAGGAAGATCCATATTACCCATTATAAATTCAGCTGCTCCCTGATTAGGGGTATAAGAAGTAGAAGATTCTAACATTTGACCAGACTCTGGGGCAAAGCTTCTAAAGGTATCAAAGTTGAATGGCATCCGGGTATCCTCATAATATTCTTTTGCCTGTTTCTTGGATCTCCTCCGAGATTGTCTTTGATCAGAGGAGGTGGGGCGGATCCTCCGACGAGGAGGAAGGAGATTTGGAGGCGGAGGAAAGTCAAAAGAATTTGGCGCATAATCTCTCCTGAGGAATCCACTCTGGTCGACCTCCCCGTATTGGTGGTGGCTGTGGTCATCAAAAGAAACGGATCTCTTTTGTCGATAATTCCTGCACAGGTGTAATAAATCAAGGTTAAATTTTGGTAAAATGTAAATGTTCATAATCTAATAAATTAAAGCTTCAGCAACATGTTTCTCATTACAGCATA
>JAAZTK010000401.1:0-21562 GCA_036507255.1 Megalothorax incertus
CAATTGACATGGGCTAATGTTGATTTGCGGGTGTCAGTTATGGTGTAATATGGGATTTTTAAGTTTTTAACACACCTGTTGCTTTTTGAAATTTTTTAGATTCTTTGAATATTTGACTGAATTTAAAGAATTAATTTAATTAATAATTGTATCTTATTTCAGAGAATAAAAGTGCCACCGATTCTTATGGGAGTGGAAACTCTGAAAAAACACAAATAATACGGCCCAAGATGGTAAATATTTGGAATTTTGCGAAATGTACTTGTTTTGATTAATTAATTTGGTTTTTTCAGGATGTGGCATTTGTAATAGGTTCGTATATTCACCTCTTATTTCATTTCATTTCAGGAAATTAACATTGATCTATTTAATAAATGTAATTTCCTGAATAGATCTGCAAAATTCTAAGCATCTGAGTCAAAAGAAACGTGCCTACGATGATGTCAAAACAGCTTGTAATTTGTAAGTTGCATTTACTATTAAAGAATATATGTAATGTGGCAAGTCTAATTGAACATTCATTCAACAGGTTAAATGCCAATTGTTTTCATATACAGGTAGGATTTAAGAACAGATTTCAGAATCATAATTTTACAAACCTGAAATCATACTAATTGAATTCTAATCCATATCTCATTTAAAATCTGTAGTTTGAGAAGCTGGATTTTGGGGAAGCAAAAGAATTGGAAACTTTATACAATGCTGATGTAGCGCTAATTGATCTAACGATTGACATGCAAAAGAATTGTCTCTTCTATCATCTCGGTGAGTATTTTACATTATAATTAATTAGGAAATAATATAAAATAGGGCTAGGATCCGACAATCCGAAATCTGGTCGGAAGCTTCGGAGGCTTCCCAGGCTTAATAAAATAAACGTTTATTTAAAAAAAACTTTCAGGGGTTCGAGAGTCCTTTGGAATGAAGCAGAATATTCTCCTGTTTAATGACTATGATACAGAGATTACAATGCCTCTCAAACTCTCCATAAAGAATTATCCCTTTGTAACTTATCGGTATGCATTGCATTATATTGTATTTATTAAATAAAACATTATATTCTCATAGGGTCCTTGAATGCGGCTCCTGCCTGGTCACAATGCCCAATGTAATGGATGAAACATCCGTAGAGTCTCGTGTAACACTTTGCCAAAAGGTTAAAAGGCTTCTATTAGATGTGGAAATTCAATCAAAGTAAGTCTAGACCTATGTATATTCCATATTACCTAATAGATACTCGTATATTTAATTCTGATCCATTTTTATAGGGCTCATATAAAGGAAAAGTTTCTTGCAGACTTGAGAAAAGCACGAGAGACACTACGAGATGAAGGTAAATTTCAAGAATTGCTTTAATTCATTTTAAACTTAAAAAATAAAATTCTAGAGCTCTCCAAAGCCCTCCATGCAATGAAAAAGCGGTTGGATGATCCTAATGTACTCTCAGGGGAAGTAGTATACAATATGCTGCTCTCATTTCGTGAAATTCAAGACTACGATGCAATGGTTCTGCTTGTGGATAATCTAGAATTCCTCAAATCCTTTCACAATTACAATTACAAGAATATTAATACCCCAGCTATTAAATATCTATATGCATTCGCTCTTAATCGAAGGAATAATGAAGGGGATCGTGAGAAAGCACTTCAAGTTATTACAAAAGCTCTGGAAAAGAAAGAGAATCATGTCCCAGACCTGGTTTGCCTTTGCGGAAGGATTTATAAGGATAAATTTGTAGAATCCGAATATAAAGATGTGGATAGCCTTGAGAATGCAATACATTGGTATCGTAAAGGATTTGAGGTTCAACCCAATGAATATGCTGGGATTAATCTGGCTACTCTTCTTGTCGTCAATGGGCAAGAGTTTTCAGAGTCTGAAGAGCTACAGCATATTGGTAATTGGCCCAATTTAAAAATATTCCTTAAAATTCGGCCATAAAATACAAAAATCCCCTTTAAATCCTCCAGGAATGGTGCTAAATAACCTTATAGGAAAGAAGGGTTCTTTATCTTCACTGGAAGACTATTGGGATGTGAGTTGGTTGATTAAAAAGTTTAAATTAGATATAATTTAACTAATTAAATGGGTATAGGTGGCGACATTCTTTGAAATCAGCGTCCTCGCAAAGAATTATGGAAAGGCGATTCAAGCGGCTGAATGTATGTTCAAATTGAAGCCTCCAAATTGGTATCTCAAGTCTACAATTGGGAATGTAATACACCTACAATACTTTATAAACCTTTAATATAATTTGTATTAAATTATAACGTCTATAGATTACTCTGATTAAACAATTTCGGAAGCAAGATGAATTTGAAGCCCCAGAAGAGACGATATTTAATTTCTGGATCGAATATTTCAATGAAGCCACTCAATCCGAAATCATTCGTGAAAATATACGAATTCCAGTAAGTTTTTTATAGATTTTTATCAATTTTTCGAATTTTTAAAGAATTTTTTTGTACAGATTCTAATCCTGGAACCTTCCCGAATCTTCATGCCATCATATGTCATAATTAATTTGGGTGCTGAACAAAAATCTCTACAAATTTCCAATCTTTGCCTTCAATGCCTCCTCAAGAAAGGATGTAAAACGATCCATGATTGGTTATTTACATGTGAAAATATTAAATCCCTCTCCTTGTACAAACGAGATGAGAGATCCCTATTTCTTTACGTACACGAGAATTCGGATGATTTTATGCTCTATTTCCCAAATTCCCAGAATCGTGAACATTTTTATAATCTAATTCTGGATATGACTGCGGATCAGGAGTCTCGTTTCACTGATATTGAAACATTTATGATTTCTACTGAACAAATTCGATATGAATATGAGTTTGATGATATGAATAAGAAGGTTGTACTTGGGAAGGGGACATATGGGACTGTATATGCGGCTAGAGATCTAAATACCCAGGTTAGGATCGCTGTAAAAGAGATTCTGGAGAAGAATTTGGGGGAAGTACAACCTCTGCATGAAGAGATTAGGCTTCATTCACAGCTCCGTCATCGGAATATCGTTCAGGTATGTCACTATTTCTTGAAATTCTTTTAAAAAATAATAAAATACGGCTATTTTTTCAGTATTTGGGATCCGTGAGCGAAGATGGATACTTTAAAATCATAATGGAACAAGGTATTTAATTTAAAAACTTTAAAAAAAGCAGAATTTTGATTGTTTTTGACTATTTTCATTATTTTTAGTACCTGGAGGCTCTCTATCTGCACTCCTTCGTGCCAAATGGGGCCCTCTAAAAGGGAGTGAATCTACAATAGCATATTATACAAAGCAGATCCTGGAAGGGTTGAAATATCTTCATGGGCAAAAGATTGTACATCGAGACATTAAAGGGGATAATGTCCTCGTGAATACATACTCTGGAGTTGTAAAGATTAGCGATTTTGGGACTTCAAAGCGACTAGCTGGAATATCACCCCTAACAAAAACATTTGCTGGGACACTAATATATATGGCACCTGAAGTTATTGACAAAGGTCAAAGAGGCTATGGTGCACCTGCGGATATTTGGTCACTTGGATGTACGATTGTGGAAATGGCTACGGGGAAACCACCATTTATTGAACTTGGATCTCCAGAAGCTGCAATGTTTAAAGTTGGATTTTATAAGATACATCCACAAATCCCAAGTGAAATGAGCGAGCGGGCAAAGAATTTTATTCTACGATGTTTTGAGCCAAATGTGACACTGAGGGCGACTGCTGCTGCACTCCTCGAGGATCCCTTTCTCACAGAGTGAGTGAATTTGAATTTAAATTGAATTAAACTTGAAAACTAATGATTTTTCTTGTAGGAGCGGACGTAAAAAGACAATACACGCAACAGCACAAGAGTTTTCAAGGAGTATTTCCATTCCTAGTGATCGGATATTCATGCCTGATAAGAATACACGAAGGTATTTGAAAAAAATAGCAATTTAGATTGAAAAAAACTGCTTTCTACGTACTATTTGGTCAGGTGTAAATGTGCTAAAATGTTCTCATCTGAATTCTGGTTATTTTTAAATGAATTCTATTTGTTTCTCACCTTCTCCTCTGGCTAGTATTGCGAGTAAAGCTTCACCAAGTACAATTTCTGGGCTAGCTAATTCATCTACTTTTGAGTCAGCATCCGCTTTCTCATTTGCAAGGTGGTCTTTCAAATTTTTTTAAGCAAGCTATATATGTTTTTCTTATGTAAATCCGCTTTAAAAAGTGCATTCTGCGTTCATTTTGGGGGAAATATATCAAATATTGCTTAAAAAATACTTGATTTAATCAAAAAAAATTAAAATAAACGCTTTTAAATCAATCTGTAATACTTGTAGTACTGCGGACTATGAAGAATCATCAAGTAGGAGGGGTTCAAATGGAAATATCCCAATCTCCCCCGACACAGAACTCTCCAAATCCTCACCAATCGCTGGTGAAGGGGGTGAAGATTGTTTTTATCTACTAAAAAAGGAATCTCAAAGGCGTACAACCCTTACAAAAGTACTAATTCAAGATGAGCGTAAAATAAGCGAAATTTGGACAAAATATATCGAGAGGGATGTGGAGGGTCCAATCCTAATTCCAGGGCATATCCAACGTCTTATTCATGGGCTTCGAGATTATATTGAAGCAAGTGATAGGAAAAAATTGGAAAAATTAATAACAAATTTAAAAGAAGAGTTGGGTGCAAGTTCTGATCCTGGGATTATAAATCAATTACAATTGGCCCTATACCTATTTCGAGATGCTGTAAATAATGTCCTAAGATCCCATAATATTAAACCACATTGGATGTTTGCTCTGGACTCTTTAATTGGGAATAGTATACATACAGCTATACAAATCCTTACGCCAGAACCGGAGCGGGAGCGGGGTGGTGGTGGTGGATCTGAACCTGGATCTGTATCAACAGTAAATTCTACAAAATCTCATAAAGTTCTAGATTATTCTAGTTCGAAATTATATCAAGATCAATTTGAGAATTTCCGTGCTGAAAATGAGCGACTCCTTCATGAGCTCCTTGATTCACAAAAAAATTATCAAATGCTTCTCAAATCAAGCCTTGAGGAACAAAAGCTTCATTTACAGCTTTTGGGGCAGACTTGTCATCAAATGAGAATGATTGGACAACTCCTAAGTATTACACCACCATCAATGATGCGTTCTTCAGATTTGGGATTCTCTTCACATCAAACCCTGAATTCTGAGGATGAGCTTAGCTCAAATTCTCAGCAGGTCAGCGAGTTGGTTGAGGGTTCCTCTTCGACTGATGGTCGAGGAGGAGGAGCCGGAGAAGGAATTCCTCAATCTCATCATAATCGAGACCAGAAACTATTGGATTTTTTGACAGAACTTCAGATTGATAGGATTTCAATTGAGAGGGTATGAGCGATCGAGATTTAATTAATTCATTAATTAAAAGAGATCATTTTTGCATTAGTTTTTACAAGAAGAATACACTTATGAAGATATAATGTGCTATGTTTCGAGAGATGATTTAAAACACCTTAAACTCAAGTAAGATTTTTATGAAATATCTGCAAAGATTTAATATTTCCATATGGGTTTTGAATTTAAAATCATTGCCGTTTTTTAACAGGGGAGGAGTTGAACTTCGGGTTTGGAAAGCTATAATAAAGCATCGGGTCAAGCACAGGGTCAATGAGGGAGGTGTCCAGCAACCAGGAGGAGTAGGAGGGGAGACATTTTGCACAAATCTTTAAAGGAAATCTCTAAATTAAATCTAGCTAATTTTTAAAATTGTGTAAAGATCGCTTCCATCCACGGATTAACATTTTCTAATCAATTTTAGATTTTTAAATAGTTAAAAATTGCTTTTTTAACAATCTTGTACGCTTTAACCCCCCTAAAAAAGTCTTTAACGAACATATACCGTAGATCTACGATACGATAGAACTACTGATATAACCTCTGTTTAATGGTCTAGTTATTAATTAAAGATTAATTTGGGGATTTTTGAATAGGAGTTTTAACTAGATCTAGAATAAGAGTGCTCTGCCAAACTAACTTTTAACTAACTGTGAGAATTGACAATCAAAGTGCAATTTTAGTAATTAAACAATGCAAGATGATATTTTGCATATATTAGATATATGCAATTTTAGATATAAATATACAATAGAATTAGGTTTTAAGCGTGCTTTAACGTTTCAAACTTTCAATACAATTTTAACTAAACATTTATTTTTATTACTATCTACTACCTAAAATTATACTGATATCGTGCAATATAATCTGTATAAATAAATCCGAGCCGTTATTTAATGAATACCTCATAAGAACCTGTCCAGTTCTTTTAATTTTATTAAAATGAGCTTAGATCTGCATAAACTCCTTATAGAAATCTGTTTATTCAAAACCTGTTTCAAACTTTAAATATAATTCCTTAAGAGCAACTGAATCATCTTTTATCGCAGGCATTCGAATAGAGCATTGCAGATGTGAGATTTATTTCTTAACAAAAAAATTCCAAGATTAAAATTATATAAAAAAATTAGAATTAATACAAAAGGTTTAGGTGTGTTTTATCACACAAATTGAAAAGTAGGAAAGAAATGGATATTGCTACTAGCAAATTACTTTATAATATTGTAAAAGATTCGATAAAACTACAAATTAAAGGGTTTTTAAGGTTATAATATGCAACTTTCCTGAATTGATTAGATCTTCCATATACTTGTATTGTATTAATATCGTAATTAATTTAGAAATTAGTAGCGCCTTCGCCTTCGTGGGGAATATGTAGAAATTTGTAGCCCCCTTACAACCCCTTGAATACTCCTCTTATTCTTTCTGGCTCCTCCTCCAGGTCCACAAATTATCTTATCCCCCCGGATGATCCTCTCAATTGAAGGTTTCTTTTCCCCGAGACGCCAAAATATCCAAAGTTGAATAAAACTCGCATCCTTTTTTGGGATTTCTTCCAAAATGTCAAGATATGCTCTCCTTGGGGGAACTCCGTCATCACGCCAGCTTATCCAGCCATCAGAAGTCTATTCTTTTAATGATTTCAATTAATTTTTTATATAAAATTCAAAACAATCAACTCTACCCCAATGGAAGTGAATGGGGAATCCATTTCCAATTCAATTGACCCCAATTCGAATGAATGAGGAATATCTGGAGGGACAGGAATAGTAAGATTGAGTGGATAACTATTTGATGAATTATGTTTTGGGCCAATTGAGGTGAACTCGATGCATTTTGGAATGGAATATGCGGTTTTACACAGAAGGATAAGAGTTAATAGCACAGTCCAGAGTGGATTTGAACGCATTTTGTGTACAATTTGTAAAAAAAGATTACTCTTTGAACAAGAGAAGGTCAAGAATGATGCCGAGGTATGAAGGGCAAGGAGAAATCTGGTATTGAATCAATTTCTTTCTATTCCCCCGTCTTTATATATCATTGATCCAGGTGGAACATCTTTTGTATAACAAAATGAATGAATTAATTATTAATTGTCATTAATATGGCCATTATGCAGCATACATAGGTGAATTTGCAAGCTTTCGCAAAGATTTAAAACCCATTTCGCAAGATTTGTAGATTACGCCATCCCAAAATCCCTTGTTGACAGTTTTATCAATGTCCAGATTGGACTTTAAAGCATTTTTTTGGACCTAAAACTTCTTTGTGCAATTCTCACAAATCCCCTCCAGAATTGAAATTATATAATTAAAAATTCTTGCAAAATAGCATCTAAAATTAAATGTTACAAAGCATATTGAGTCGATCACATTCACAGGTATCATTCCAAAAGCTCGAAGGATTAATTGGATTCTAAATTTGCATGGATTTAAGCTCATACTTAAGAGCCACGAGGGATATTTAACCTGTATATATATGAAAAAGATGATTACCTATCTGTACATATCATTGCATTGGAAAGATTGAGGAAGTCTCGAAACCAAGCAGTCAGATTGTCTGGAAATTTTTAGATTAGTTTTAAGATATAACTCTTAATTACAGATAGTACCTACTATATGTAATAACAAATAATGTATACAAACCTAGTTAAATTATAAGGAGGTTTAACTATAAACACGTGTTTACTGACGAGTCTCATTCCAACTTATTCTACCTACCTGTTATATAAATGCAATGGCTAATTTGTATTTTATATCTGAGAATTTTACGCATTAAAAATTATAATTACCTACTCAATTTTGTCCAATAGACAAGGATTAGGGGATTTAAAATTAATATATTGTAAGAAAAATGCATTTCCCTGATATTTTTCCGCTTAAATATAAACATAAATAAAGGTACATGTTCTATTATTAGCCATTATATTGTAGATTGTATTTGTAATTAGAAAACTTTATTGATTTTTTTTAGATTCGCAACTCTGTAAGAAATCATGCAATTATTAAACATATACATATCTACAATACATTTATCAATCCGGAGAAGAATATTTAAAAACTCTTGAATCTTGAAATATATTATGCTATAAACTACAAAATAATAGGTAGGTATACGGTAATGGCATTATAAGAGAGGGATTTAAATTTAGAATAACATGCAATAGAAAGTTTGTAAAAAATGTAAAAAATTAGTATGTAATATTTAATCTAATTTAAAAGGGTATTCCGCCTCGTTCAGCCTTTTAATCACTCTCCTCTTTCTTCTCCTTGCTACTCCCCTTTTTATTATTCTTCGAATTAATCAAATCCCACCTCCAAATTGTTCCATCATCACATACACAGATGAGGACGTCTCCATTCCGAGATAGAGCAGTTTGTCTGCGTCAAAATGAGAGTTAATTAATATGTAAAATTACAATTCACAAGTCATTTACCGAATTGAAGAAGTACACTTTGGGTGCATAAGGATATTTGGTTTAATCGTAGCGGGATCCTCTGCAGTGAGATCATATACGTAGGTCTTTCCTGTGATATTCCCAAGTGCAAACATCTTTTTCCAAAAGTCCATTGAGAACCGAATAAACCAAATCTATTGAGGGTTGAAATAAATATTTAATTCGCGTGCTTAAATATCGTAATTAAATGAATTTCTTACATCACATTCCTTGATATCAAACTGATGTATAATCCTTTTTTAAAAATGGATAAATAAAAACAGGTTAATTTTTTTAAAAACTCATATAGGTCATCCTCTAATCCCTTACGAGGTTTCAGTTGTACCAAGGGTGATTTCCTCCCATTTTTGAAAGATTTTTCCACCTTTCCAGCACGCAATTTTGTTTTCACACGACTGAAAATGATTTAATTTAATAATTTTTCAATTTTATTCAGAAATATCCAGAAAACAAGCAAATACCTTTGAAAGAATAAAATTCCCAAACCATTTGACACAATCCACGTAATTCTTATGGACATCCCTCGTGGTATAATCCGGAAAGTTTTGGTTTACAGAAGGGAATGGGGTTCTAATTAGTATTATTACAAATTACAATCCAATTTAAATCAAAATAATTAAAAGACATACCGGTTTGTCTTGAGATTATATGTGTAGGAAGAGCTTATAGCTTCTTTTATTTTTGGTTTGTCGAGATTCCTGTAAAAATTTAATGGCAAATTAAAGAATAAAGTCATTAATTAATTAAAAATGTTAGGATGCATGTACCAAGTCTTAAGCGAGTGATCCATCCCACAAGAAACGATTCTAAAATTGAATTAATTGAATAAAATGAATTGTTACGAGTTTTAGGCATTAATAATAAATGTCAATTTGTACCTTGTTCCTGTAATGTCAATATCCGCAGAAAGAACCTCATCTCGATGTCCTTCAACACCACCAAAAATCGCAACACAGATTTCTGTATTAATATTCCACAATCTCAGGGAATGATCCTAAAATTCAATATACAAAATTTAATAAAACATGATTTAAAAAGGGCCCGAATCCGAGGATCCTTTAGCTCAAATCCGAGGATCGGATCGGATAGAAATCCCAATCCAAAATGGATTTGGGATCCATGTTTGGGATTGAATTGGGATTGTTTGAAATCGGATGGGGGGAAATTTAGCCTGGGATCCCAGCCCTAGATTTAATTCTATTTCAATTTGCCTACTTTTGAAGCTGAAAGGAGTAGATTTCCATCGGTAGGATGAAAGAGTAGATCATTAATGGAATGTCCATGCCCCAAAAAGTGTTTAACACATGATGCAGTCACTGTTGAGAATATACGGATGATTCCACGAAGTCCAGCAGCTGCTAGGAGAGGCTTCCCTTCTTTGTCATCCGTCCAGGCACATGTGTAAAAGATTTCTTTTGGCTAGAATTGCAATTTTTTTTTTAAAAAAAATGCAATTACATTTGGAAATAAAATTAATTGGGTCTCACATCAGGGTCAACAAAACAAAGGAGCACTTCCATCCCACCATCCTTACATGCCTCGTAAATAGTAATTCGTGGACCAGCGGTAGCAAACACAAGGGGTTGATTATCCGCAAGTTTTTGATGAAATTGGACACCAAAAATGGACTTGCCATGATCCTCTTTCAAGTAAGACCTACCCCAAGCCAAAAAGAAACCTTTAATTTTAATTAATTGAAAAATTGCTTAGAATTCTTACGAGAATTTGAATAGGGTGGAGGATGGTACGCTCATATTTTTGTATTTCTTTTTTGATTTATAAAGAACACTTTTTTTACTACGACCTTTCCCACCACCACCACCACCACCACCTCTTCCTCCTCGGTTTGACGTTGGAGTATTTGACCGGCTTGTCTCATTAGCTGTGGTCAGTGTTGAAGCACTTCCGTAGGATGTAGAACTCTGAAAAAAAATAAAATTTTAAAACAACAATTTTTTTTAAATAATTGAAAAACGAACAGTGTCGTCGTCTTCAGAATCCTCCTCATTCTCATTAATGACAGGTCTGGGGATGGGCCCTTTGTTGTCACTCATTATTCTGGAATGTCAAGAGGACTCAGGAGGGGAGGGTGTCCAATGTCAATAATTTTTGGTGGAGGGGGCTGTCGATGGTCGCGGCGGTGTCTGAAATTCAAGTTTTTAAAGGCGGGATTTAATACATGTTTATATGCTGTGAATGAGCCCCTATTTCAATTCAAATGGACATAGTCCTCCACTCTTGAGTCAATCCCATTTCGGTCCCTGTCATTGTCAGTGCTCGGTCGTCAAGCTCGTCATTTGTGTCCATTTTATTCGGAGGCAGGACATTGTCATTGTTAGTGGTAAGGTACCCCTAATTCTTGCTTTAATCACCTCATTGGAAGCCTTTATATTTTGTATTACAAATACGATATATCGATTTTTTATCATGATTTTTTTCCTCCGATTTAGCCATCAAAAACAATCAATTCCAACTCATCAAATATTCATAATTCTTCAATCAATTGGATCCACGGATGCACCCCCTTGAAAGTTGACGTGTGACAGGGGCCGCTTGGACACGGAGGATCAATACAAACCGAGTTTCGACTTTGAGTACTCTCCGACCGACAAAAGAACTTTTTTTTTGTATTTTTTCTTAAAAGGACAAGTCTCACTCGCAATTATTGACACAAAAAAAAACACTACAATCTAGTTTTTTAAGTAATATAGCGTCAGCTCTAGTCAATAGGCTTGACTGTTCAATTAAAATTGCTCAATTCGTGGTTTGATGTCAATCCTAATTTTTTAAACTTATCTAAAATTCTAAATTCGACCAGGTATGGTACCTAAACTCATAAGAATTAATTTATTAAATTGAAAAAGTGACATTTTTCCTAATTTTGTTTGCTTTTTATTTGTAGAAATGGCTCCTATTAAATTCTGGGGTGAAATAACTTCGACTCTTAATTGGTAAGTGGAGGAATCCTATATTAGTTTCCGCTTATTTAAAATTCCTAAATACATTTATTTTGAAAGGTGTGAACGGGATTATGAAGTGTCGCCGTTTTTCGTTGAATTCTACAATACAATATCAAATCTTGGGATCATTTTGCCACCATTATATGGGATATTTGAAGTTTTACGGCTGGGTGTTGAAAAAAAGTTTATTCTTACACACTTGGCTCTGATTATTGTTGGGATTGGCTCTTGGTTTTTCCATATGACTCTTCTCTATTCTATGCAACTCGCTGATGAGCTACCAATGGTTTATGGATCTACAATCTTGGTTTATCAAACTGTAGAACTTCACAAAAACCCCAAAAAGCCGATCAATTGGACTCTAATCCTTCTACTCTTCGTTTATTCATTTCTCTTCACCTCTGTCTATCTCATTTTTAAGAATCCATTGATCCACCAGGTACCCATTTGACATTTTAATCAATTATTTCATATTTATATATTTAATTTTATTGTATTTTTTTAATTTCAGACTACTTATGGGATTCTGGTAATGATTCTGCTCATTCTTGACCTACGAATATGCTATCGAAATGATTGTGAAAGTTGCACAAAGCTCCTCAGGTTGTCATTCTTTTTGTATTTCTTTGGGTAAGTCAAACATCTATACTCTTTTTAGGGTGTAGGTCTGGGATCCGTAGCTTAATTCTCCCAATCCGATCCGATATCGGATTAAACTTGATCCGTGGTTCGGATTGGGATGATTCAATTCGGTATCCAAACGCTCGGATTTGCCTTCCAATCAATTTTAATCCGATCCAAAGCCTTCGGATGTGGCACTGAAATCCGTCAGATTGTTCGGATTCAGTCCTACTATATATTGCTTAAGATTCAATCCGATTTCGGATGGATTGGGATTTCTCTCCGATCCTCGGATTTCAGATCTCAGCCCTACTACTCTTCCCCAAAAAAAATCTATTTAAACTCGAGTTTTTAATTTGTTTTTTTCAACTGTATTCTTTTAGATTTGGTCTTTGGAACATGGATAATCAATTATGTGGGCGCCTTGAGTAAGCTTTTATTATTTAATATTCATTAAATTCATAGGACGTGACATAACTCGCTCTAATTTAAATTAAATGTTGAATGACAGGGAGCTGAGAGCTATTCTGCCTAAAGGAGTAGGCCCTCTAAGTCAGTGCCATGCCCTCTGGCATTTACTCACGGGTTATTCTGCTTATTTGCTAATCTTATTCAAGTAAGCATTCGACTTGGAACACAAAAATAGGCCATTAAAAAACAATGTATAATTAAATAGGATTCATGCAAGAGGCCATCTGTACAAGCCAATGACAAAAATGAGTTTTAACTGCTTCGGAATCACGCTCTCTCGGGATCTAAAGAATGTTGAATGAGGAGGCAAGTGAGGCTGCTGGAGGATGGAGCCGTTGAATAAGGGTAGGAACTTACTATTGCATTTTTACTTGCAATTTAAAACTCTAAATTCAAATATCGTATATACTACTAGGTAGTAGTATTTTCAAACCAGGCTTTTATTGACCAAAAAGATTGTACGTATTTAAGCAATTATCTACTTACTTTCAAGCCCATTCTACTTTAATATAAGAGCAGTGCAGAACAATCCCCAAATGGTTAATTTCAAGAGTCTGATTCATATATAAATGAATGTATTCAATCTTTATGTATTAATAAAGTGTATATGTATTAATAATACGCCATAAATGCACCCAATTTCTTTCAATTTTAAATAGACCTATCTCTAGATAGGATTAAATATCCTTCATTCCCAAAAATCCTGATAGAATCCTGATAGGGTTAGAGCTAGCTTTACCAATATAAACCATTTTAAAAGCAGATCATATTAAGATTCTAGTTGAATGTACAATGAATTATTTGTATCCTACCAAATAGTACGAGTATACCTACCTACAAGGCTACAATATACACGGAATATAGTCACAATTTTATTACCATCTTTCAGTATACGAATTATTATACATACGAGTTAATTAAATTCTAAAAGCTAAGTCCATGCATTTCCATACTATGTCTAGTATTCTGTAATTGTATAATGCGAAGGCTGCTTAACTAATCATGCAGAATAAATCAATTAATACACCGTAATCAGTTACAATATAAACCGTTTAAATATAAATTGTAAATACTTAAGTATTAGTAGTACAATACAATATATACTTACACTTGAAGACACGTTCAGGTGCAAAAAATCCAATATTCCAAATGAAGGCAATACGGAAGCCTAAGAGCAATTCTTTATAATAATAAATAATGGTTGAATACAGTCAAAATTGTTATGAATTATTAAGTATTAAATAAGGGTTTGTTCGTATAATTGAATTTGGGTATACTGATAGTATGGTATACTTTTTAAGATGTTAAAAAATTGTAAAAAAATCCAATAACGTGTCGAATCGTGAATTATTCTTAAGAATATGACTATTTGTTATCGATTAAGCTGTGATTTTTTAACAATAATGAATTAATTTAATTTAATTTCAGTCAAATCATTTTTAAACTTGTCCAATTTCTAGAATTTATCCATGTAGGCTACTATATTAGTGATATATCGATCATTTGAGCGTGAACTTAATCAGAATATATGTATTTGAGTTTTAGAATAAGCAATTCTAGTTTAATCATATTTTACTTTCAATTATTGTCAAAATTATACCAAAATATTCAGTAATAATAATAATATGATACACATTTCAAACTAGAATCGAATTTTAAAGTTGCAGATTGGATTTTTGATAGCCTTTTAAAATATTTAGCCTTAAAATGATAGAATCATGGATTTACATTTATATTTTATAGTATAGGGTACAATTGCATCTTTCATCAATATATCTAGTTATAAGATGTCAATAAAAGCATATTTGTGACATTTTTCAGCTAAAATTAGGTTTAATTGACATTTCCAAGAGCTTCAATCACCCAATCCGAATTTGTAAGGAATCCAAAGCTATTTTTAACATTATAGAATGTAGACTCGGCACAGTAATCCGGTGAGGTGGTTGCCACACAGTCCTTTAGCATTATGCAGGCATATCCGAGAAAGTTTGCATCTTTTTTGATAAAAAATTGGATTAAATTATCAATTCCATTTGTTTCAATCAAGAGCCGAACCTGCCAAGGTATGATGCACACATTGATCCGTATTGACGCCAGTAAAAAGGATATTTCTAATCCCAAGGACCTTTAGAATCGAGTCCAAATGAGAGTCCCAAAATCCAGAGAATCGGAACTTGTCCACAAAGACATCCTCGACCCTTTGTTCCACCTTTAGATCATCCACGACATCCGCTCCCCAAGAATCCTTTTCAAGGATTGGAGCTCCTTTCGAATTCAAATCCCCATAACCTACCCCTCCAACCATATTTGATGTCCACATTTGATTAGGTGGCAGGTTTGCTTGATCCTTTCGATTACCCCAGTTAACCCAAATGATTTTGATCCCTTTCCCCCTGCAAATTGGAATGAGCTTCTTCAATGGGGCTATTGGAGCCCGATCCTTTTTCCAATCCAGCCCAAGTGTGTCCAACCATCCACCTTTCTCACAAAAGTCATTTTGCTAATTGATTAAAAAAATAATGTTTTTTTAGATATATCGCAGAATAATTTCTAATTAATAGAAGCTATGTCCGTACCATATCAATGACCATTAGAGCCGTTTGATTCAAATTAATTTTGACAGATTTGAGCTCAGTTTGAATCTTGATGGGGATTGGGGGCGGTCCTGGGGCAGTGAGATCAACTTCATCCTTATCCTCCACCCAATGATATGCTCCAACTCCAAGCACCTTTTTATCCATCTGAAAGATTTAAATTACTCGAATAATTTCAAGTTAATTTAAGCCCAAACTCTTCCGTCTCTTTTATCGTTATTAAGTTATGGTTTACGGTAAACCGTTTACCTACCTTACCACTTTTTAGATTTTGTCCAAGAATATGGCAAGAATTGACAATATATTGTAATTATCACAAATTCAAGTTATTTGACGAAGGTTCAAATCAAATTGCTCAAGAAATCCTTAAATATTTGCTCTCAGAAAGAAGGGGATTGATAAGTTTTGAGTCTAAGCTTTAGAGTTTAGAGTGAATTCAAGACTGAACATATCTGTATTCCAGAGGCTTGTTCAAGTTGACTTGTTTTGAATGCTCTTCACCCAAGGTCAGGTTCTTTAATTAATAGGAAATGGAATAGAGTAAATATTTCAATGCCTGGAACCTGTTATAATTATCGTACAAAGTAGGTATATCAGAAGAGTATAATCGGAGACCAGAATACATGTTTCATGTCTGAATGCAATCGAATCCTATCCCTAATTATAAAAGATTCTATAAATAAATTAGAATCATACTCGTAATAGTACAATACCATGAAATACCGTACAATATATCCGTAGATCTCAACTTGAGATTCTCAAGTATATCCGTAGTACCTAATATATAGGATTAGGTCTATCTACTTGAAAAGCAATTCTAAATTTCTAAAAGTAATGACTAATTAATAATGTTAATTATTAATATCCATCAATTCAAGGATCTAGCTTTATCTACTCGAATTCGAATTCTATTGCTTAAACGCACGTATAAAATGAAGGCAAAAAAAACAAGCTTCAATTTTTGACGATAAATTTTGTAGATTCGCTTTATTAAAATTTTAAATTAAAATTACATATAGTTTTAAGTAAAATGATAAATCCAAAAAAATCTTAATTTAGACGTAGTAGGAGTATCCTATCCTATAGGTAATTAATTAATTATGCCGGCTGTTGAGAAAAACAAGTACTTTCAACCTAATTAAACTAATTATTTAAAGGGTAAGTGGTAGGGATCTCTAATATATTAGATTGACATTTTTTTAATTAATAATAGTATATAAATACATGTGTATTACAAGCGAGAAGATGAGTGATTCTTTTTTTGTAGATTTATTATTTTTAAACTCTGTAAATTCTTTGACATTTCCAAATTTATTGAAGAAAGCCTAATAATCCTATCTAATTAATAGTATTGTATATGATACATAAAAATCAATGCATAATGCATCTTCTAATTTCCATTAAAATTGGCTATCAATTAGAGAATGTGATGGGTTGGATAGACTTAAAGGTACACCTATTTAATTGACATGTGATCCTATTTTGAAATTACAACATTTTTTTACATGTTTTTTAAAGACTTTTTCATTTCATATCCACCTTATTACATAATAAATATCGTAGTAATTAAATTTAGTATTCGTATTCAAGTCAATGGGTTTAGATAGAATGCATTTATAGCTAATGGTAGGTGAGTTTTAACCTATAAAAAAAATTACTTGAAAAAAAGAGATGAAATTACGCTCTTTTTTTTAAAAAAAAATCGCAATTTTTTCCAAAAAAATGTATTCAATTTCTGGAGAGACCTAACTGGCTTTGTTGTATATGCCTATACTGCTCAAATTCAAATTAAAATTAATTAATTAAACACTCTTCTTCTCTCCCCTCCGTTCTAATTACTAATTTAAAGACAAGTTCAAAGGTTTCTTTCATCTTATAGAAGTATTTTATGACATTTATATACGCGGAAAAGATACAGCTACCTACTACCTACCTTATATTACATTAAATACGATACTTATATACCTAAATAGGTCTAAACCTAAGAGCCAAAAGTGTAGCCAGCCAGCTTTACTTTTTTTCTTACAAAAACTTTTGAATTTTTTCAACCTAATTTTGATAAATTAGATACCTATATTTAATAAAATTGAATTAGATATTAAGCCTTATGGGCACATGGATAATTTTGAAGATTTTGCTGATGGATTTATAATTTATATCATACTTACAGGCTATAGACTATAGTAGTAGGTAGTACGATATAGACAGTTGGTTTAAATTAGGCAAAGGAGTTGGATTAAATTGGTATATTTTAAGGGGTTGAATGAAATTAAAGATTTTATACTTTTTTTATGGGGGAGCCAATTCTGAAATTATATTTTTTCCTTAGATGGGTTGGAGCGACTACATGGCGTACTTTCGTGTCCATTCTCGGGCCAGTTCATTGTATCTATCCCTGTCTGTTTTGTAAATCCAGAGCTATCTCCGGCTGTAATAAAAAAAAAGGTTTTATTTTTCATTTCATTTAAATTAAAATCATTTCATTTTATTCTTTTTTGTGCACTTACCACCAAAGGATCATCCGGATTTGGGTCACATAATAACGAGCAGATCGACAACAAAACTATAAAGAAAAATAGGAGGCAAATGTTAGATTTCAATTCAAAATTATTTAATTAGTTTTTTTAAAAATGCAAATTTCGAGCCCTTTTTTTTACTCGAAATTGAGCAGGTTTTTCTGCAGACAAATAAATCATTCAAGTCAAACATAATTCCCCAAATTCACATTGCAATTGGGATTATTTTTCATACTTGCCATCTTCCCCCCGTAAAATTCAACCGTAAATGAAAGGCTGAAAGCTTAATTATTATTTAAAAATTCTACATTGCATTGTCAAAATCACTGCCTATTTTTTTAAAAAAAAATAGCTTAAAATTAGCTGAATCTACTCCCGTTAAAAAAAAACAATTTAAAATAACTTTGAACTCGAATTAATTCAATTCTAACAATATGTTGACGAATCTTTGAAAGTACTCGTACTAAATGGTAATTGAATGACTCACAAGTTCCATTAATTAAGAGATATGCAATAATTAATAAAATACATGAATTAAACGCCTTTTTTCGGCACGCAATAAAACCCTGCCTTTTTTTGAAATAGTTATATCACTCATTTGACCATGAAGTGTCCTTTGAATAATTAATGCACTCGACTTTTAATTTTAAAAAAACACCACCCCAGGCCCCAAATCCCATTTAAAAATAACACTGATTTTTCCACTTTTTTAAGAGCACTCTTTTCCACTTTTTCCACCTTATTTTAATACAAAATAATTTGACTGACCTTTTGAAATGGTTAGGGCCTGTTAAAAATACAAAAAAAATAGATTTAGAACTCGTGTCCATCAGGTGTAAAAAAACACTTTTTAAAATTAATTTTAAAAGGACTTACTGGCGACCATTGACTTCGTAGAATGTCCAAACAAATGGATCCATTGCTATTAATGTTTGGATGATAAATCCTTGTTGTAAATGAGACCTTTGGTGGTTTGAAGGGATAGTCAGTTGGGAAATGAATCGAAAGAAAAAAGACTCCTCCTTGATAGGGCATATTTGTGTATGAAAAAAACAATTAAAATTAAAAAATTCCTCCACCACCACCACTTGGTCACAAATTTAATTAAAAGGGAGCTTACACTGTCCGGCTGTAAATTAAACAAGAAAAAAACAATTAAAAAGAGCTCGAAGGGGGCTCCCGTTACGACGTAGAAAAATTATAATTACATCATATCCTTTGGCCTAAATTCAATAAATAAAAAAATAAAAAATGAACTCTTACCGGTCCCATAATTGTCGCCTGCCAGTGGAACACTGAGGAGGTCAAGGGGAAAGGTCAATTAGTATGATTTTAAAGAAAATGGCCCATTTCAAATCTTCTAGAACAAATTAAAAGGTAAAACTTACAATCATCACCAACTGGACCAGCTGAGCATTGGGCAGGAGGATCACGGCCCAAATCTTGGAGCTCCTGTAACCACCCAAAACACAATATTAGACCCTGACCTCGTGTTTGACCTTTGCTCTTACCTTATTAATCCGTTTGAGAGCCATTTTGATGGATTTTTGATGAAATGAATAAAGTTTTCTCTTTTTATTCGATTTTTAGGGGACGAAGAACTCAGAAATGAATGGCAGACAATCTCACTATTCTCCACTAAATCCTGAACGAACACGTGCCAACTTCAACCTACCCCTAAATTTAATTTTTAAAAAGTCTAGACTCGGAGGAGGACGTCGAGACGGAAAATTACTGGGACCGGAAATTGACAATATGGTCAATGGTCATGTCAATCTTGGAGGGGGGAGGGGGAGGCAGGGTCAAGGTAGAAGAAAATAATGGTATTTATTCTAAAATTAGAGTAATTTAATTAATTGCGGAAGCCCAGAATTATGAAAAAAATATACTAGAATTTTGAAAATTTAAAAAACGTTTATTTTTTTTAAAAAACCTCCAGGTCTCAAGGTCAATTATTTACAAAGGTGTGACAAAATGAGGCCTCTCAATTTAAGGGTAATTAGTTAATTTGTATGAGCTGCTATTAATCCCGCACGTACAAAACGTTTTCAATTTTTATACACATTTGGCCCTTGGGAGTAACTACATAATTAATTTTAAATTGTTATTGTTTTTTTAATTGCAGTTCTATCATCTAATCATATTTGGTTGACCAAGATGACAAAAGCAAAGACAACGGCCGAAACTGGAGCAAAATCCTGATGGATATGTGACTGTATTCCCGTTGACAATCAATTGCTGTTCCACTCCGACAGAATGCTGAGCAAGCTGGAGATCCTCCAATACATCTAAAGGTCATCCGGGTCTCCTCCTCTTGGTCCACCTCATCAGCATCTTCAATAAATACCCATTTTCTTTCTTGTATTTCTTTTGAGGAAGGCCCTCGTCCACCAAAAAATAGCCCAGGCTTTCCAATGTGTTGAGGAGCCGCAGGTATAAGATCTTGTTCAAGCTATATTTTGAAAATTTAATAAATATAATTGGATTTGTATTGTTATTTTACAGGAACAGGGCAAGTGCAAAGGCAATCAGACTCGGAGAGCTCATCTTTATCCAAAAAAAATCCCAAACTTCTCCAAACTTTTCCTGAACCTCTACAAAATCTTTTGCAAAGTTTTATTCGACCTTTTGTTTTGAAAGTTTTTGGCTCAACTTCCCCATTTGCAATCAATTCCTGTTGGATTTTTAAAGATAAATTATTAATTTTTTAAAATAAGTAAAATTGAAATGTTACCTGAATCAAAATAAAGAGACTGACAATTATTACGAGGCAAATGAAACGGAATTCCATTCTATTTAAGTTTGTTTTTTATATTATAAAATTATAATTGCCAATTTGGACTCCAAATTTTGGAGATACCTAATCCTTAATGAGGCTTTTCAGCTCAGGATCCCTTTGAGGCAAGACAAGCTTTAAGTGCTTAAGATTTAACAATTTATCTAGATTAGCGGAACTCTTTAATGGGTTAGTAGGTTAGATTTGAAGGGTACCACTGTCCACAGGGAGGGTACCCTTATTATGGCTTATTGGTACATACTCTAAAGAAAAGATTTAAACTCGAAATATAGGATCCGGAAACCGGATACTTGCAAGTTGTATCTACATAATATTACCAGTATAATACCTACAAGGCTACAATACAATACTGATACCTTAAACTTACAGCTCAACCTTAAACTTTAATTAGTTCAATCATCAATGTATATGTAATTTACAATCCTACAAAATGAGCATCATTTTATCATACATTGTTATATTAAACCTAGTTAAATAGACACCATTAGCATTATACCTACTCGTAGATACTTGGTACGATACCTTTTATTGTGCAATAAAAGGTATCGTTTTATTGTGCACACAATAAAAAATAAAGCAAACTTTTGGAAGGTGCACGTATACAAAATTATTTGCAATTATTCCTGTTGAATTTTTAAGCAATTTGAGGCTTCTTTTCAGGCCGATCATTTATAAATATGACCCCTGACCTCATGATTGATATCCGGTTGACCTCAACTGACGCTAACTTTTAATGAGGACCAGCTGTTGCGACTAAAAAT
>JAAZTK010000402.1:0-21547 GCA_036507255.1 Megalothorax incertus
CGAGTTTTTCGGACCCCGGGTAAGCAGATGTGTCTCTCGGGAGTGGAGGGGAAAGAGCGGGTGTAAAAGACTTGCTCTCCGAATAGAATTTCGGGCCGGGAATTCGTAGAATTCGGGGTGAAACAAGTGTTTGCCCAAAAAACTCCAAGTTAAGATTTATGGCACGGCTGTATTTCTCTATTAATGTGCGAATGCATCTTTCCAAATACTCCGAATCCGGGTAAATGGCTGTTCGGGGGGAAAGCAGCTCCCCTCGAACTTGTTAATGTAATAATTTCATCTCAAAAACACTCAATTCCAATTATGCAACAAAGTTTGCTTCGTGTAAATTGACATTCGGCTCGTAAAAGACAAAAAAAGAGTTAGAAATTGTTAAAACCCGGATTTCAGACTCGTCTACAGCGTTAAATGTCAATCCGAAGTCGAGGAAAGTCACTGAAAATAGCGGAAATGCACTTTGAACGAAACCTGACACCTGAACCGACCTTTGGAACCTTTGGCAAGGTCCTAAACACGTGTCAAAGTCAAGGGAAAGAGTGCCTCAACCGTTAAAACACCGAAAGTGCCACCCTGGGGCTGGGTACTTTCTCCGGAAAGCCTTTTTCCATAAACTCTGGATAACTTTGTATAAAAACAAGTTAGTGAGAATCATGTGTGGTTCTTGAGCCAGTCTCCCGAGGGGAAAGTGAATTTTTAATGGGAAATCGACCCTTTTTCCTAGGGTGTCCCCGAAAAATACCCGCGGAATCGACTCTCTTTTGGGCACCTCACCAAAAACTAACAAAAGGTAGGCTGGAGCACCTCTTCCGGGTTACTCCTCGCTTTATGGCAATGACAAATTGATTCTTTCAGAATCCTGGTGCTAATAAAACAAGGATTAATTGCACTTCCGGTGAAAAATAGGTGTTTCGACTCCTATATTTCATGATATTTCCCGAAGAAATACCCGAAATCTCAAGATTTCTCTCCGAAATATCGGGAATAAATTGTTTTGTATGCGGGGGAGGTCACCACATCTCGGGGTTCATCCCCTCGAGTTCTCCGGGAGTAAACAAAAGTGATTTCCCCATCTAATTTGAATTGTGCATTCTGTAGGTGCACTTCGGGGTGAAATTCCGGGTATTTTGGGGATGTCCTGATGAATTTCCCATGTAAATCAGGGCCCGGAAACTCGGAAGATCGGGGTGTGCTTCAGCCTGTAGATTCCCCCTTATCTCCGAACCTCGTAAATATTATTTATGGCCAAATTAGACCAATTTACACCGAATTGAGCGGGAAATCCAGGTTTTCGGAGAAATCCCGGCCCTAATTTACCTCCGAAAATTCAGGGAATTGATCCAATCATTTCCTGTCTAATTTATCATGTAGTACATTGCATTAGAATGCACAATTAAATGCGGAGGCTGTTTAATTCCCACTGAGATGATATGGGGACCTTGAGGGATGCTCTGGAGGATCCAGAGTCGTGTCCGGCCTTCGAAAACGTATTTGAATTTGGTTTGGAATGACAAATGCAATGGGAAATATTAATTTATAGGTAAAAACATGCTTACAAATTGCTATTTATTTAGCTTAATTAATTCACATCGATTTTACATGAGATTGCATTTTAACTCTTAAGTAATCGGCTAATTAATTGATTTTTACTATTAATTCTAAGTTTTTGGCTATAATTTAAACGATAGGAGTATGCGGATGAAAGGAAACTTCTTCAGGGTCCACATCATACCGGAGTGACATTGGTAGGGGGTCCTTGAGGAGCTCACGACTTCCCCCTCCGGGTGGGCATTTGACACATGATCGGATAAAGAGTCCTCCGCCCATAAGAGCAAATATCCCACCGCTGAGAGCGTAAAAAAGGAGAGTGGTCCATGAATTGTGAGGATGAACTGCCACTCCGGCGTGAGTCGACTCTTGGAGACCTTGCGGAGTGGACGTGACAACCTCTAGAGTCCTAAGAAGATCCCTGTCCAGCTTGTCAAGGCCGTGGACACGTTCTCGACCGGGGTTGACGATATGGGGACCACGCCCCGAGCCTGGAGAAGGGCCATGACCTTGACCTTTTGAGAAAAAACTCAATTAGATATGTTTTGTAAACATTAATGGTTGTTTTACCTTGATGGGGATCGCTCTGGTCCTTTAAAGGCGTCTCCTCGGACTCTGGACGACTTCCAAGGATCACTCTGTTCGTACCCCTTGAGTATTTGACCCCAGACCTCAGCGGAAATGAATTTCCAGGTGATTTTAGCGGGATTTTGGCGTTTCCCCCGGGTTTTGAGCTCTCCAACGGCCCTTGAGGTTTGGCAATGTCCTCCGAAGGCGAAAATGGTAGAGGTTCTGAGAATCTGTGGGATCCATCCCTATTGATTTCCGGATTTGGCATCAAGAATGAGGCATTGCGAAACGCCAAAGCGTATCCCGAGTCTGGGGATACCCGGATTTTGAATCTGGGAGCGAATCCCGTGTCAAATGAAGCGTATTTTGAGCGGGGATTGTTCATTGTCACCCGGAAATCCTTTCCAAATGTAATTTCCAATGAATAAAACGAGGGGAGGTGCTGAAAAACGCGTAGGGACTGGCCGAGCCATAGGTTTTCCGCTGGAGTCACCTTCCCTGAGCCCTCATCGACCACCCAAATGTCCAAAAGGCGGTCATAAGCTAGCAATATAATTGTTGAACTCCCATATGACACCCCTTGAAGCGACGAGTACTCAGGGGCCCAAAGATCTGGTCCAAATCCACTGTTTAAATAAATTTGATTTGGCAATAGCGAGATTTCATGGGTGATTTGGTCGAAACGGAGGAGGTCAAGTGACCTTTGACCTTGGGAGCCTTGGGATGGACAAAGAATGTACAAATTTGGGCCATGACCCGGTAAAGGGCGACATTGGGCGTATTGCGAGGTCTTCCAAGCCTTTTTCGAAGCGAATTTTGCTTGATTTTGGGTCCATTTTTGGCTAATTAAATTAAACGACCACCAAATGACACTCCCGTTGGACTCCCTGACCTCTAACGCATTTATGGACCCCTCAGGGCACCAGAGAAGTGGTTTCCGGTTGAAATGGGGGCATGATTTTAACTCAGTCGGGCCCAGACAGCTATCACAGCATACTATTGATGTCCAAGCCTTTTTTTCAGGGTCAAAACTCCAAATGGCATTGTTTTCCTCAAAGCCTCTGACGGTTTTGCTTTGTGGGAACCCTTTGGGATTAAATAGGGACACTTGAGATGTGGAATTTGATGTACAAATTAGCGGAAATGATGTATTTGACGGGTAGGGTGTTCCTTGACTTTTCACGGATTTTATATCGGGATCGGAAATGATTTTCCAGGCATTTGAGGCAGAATCAAGACGCCAAAGATCAGCAAGTGGATTTCCAGTGAGCCCTACACCTCCAAAGATGTACCAATTTCTTCCAGGATCGTTCCATGACCCTGCCTCTGACCTTTGAGGAGGGAAACTTCCATTGATAGCTGAAAATTGGTGTTTCTCCGTGAAAAATCGCTCAATTTCCGAGTCAGAGACGCCTTCGAGGCTCCATTCTGAAAGAAAAATAAAGGGATTTTAATTAGGAGCTGTAAAATTGCGTAGTTTTGCGTAGGGGATGCTTAATTTGAAAGGAATATATGGCCAAAGTGTGGTTTTTATCGATTTCTCTAAAATTCCCACCAATTAACTCGACTACGAGGCTCGGAATCTCACGCCAATTACCCAAGGGCATGTTTTACACGGCCTGGACAAATTATTGCATTACAAGGCGGGCAACGCATGTTCCTAATGTTCTTTCATTTAGATTTGATGCCCCCCAGGACTTTTGTAATCATTTACAATGTTCCAGCGAGGGATACAGTATTTCCAATTTGTCCAGGCTAGGATTTTATGCATGTAAAAGTAGGATATGTTATGCATGGGACTCCCCATGTAATAATACTCGGGTAATTCGGGTTTACGGCCCTTGAAAAGTTCCGGTTTTTACCCGGAGGGTTATCAAAAGTGTGTAAAATCCGGGTATGGCCCGATTCGAGTGCCAAATTCCTCAATAGCCTTAAAGATCAGCCATATTTAAGGCCTATTTAAAAGATTTAAGCGTTCAGTGACCTCCTAGGTGCGTGTACCTCAACCTCCAGGCGGTTTTTGGGTCGGTCAGGGCTTTTTTCCGGGTTTCGGGGCGGGTTTTTATCATTTAAAGATAAGGGATTCTTATGGTGGAGTCTCTAATTATCTTGAAATTAATGTATTCACATGAAAAGAAGGGGTGTAAAAAGACGTGGATTTATGTGGAGTGTGTTAAAGTGGAGGAATTGCATGAATATTTGAGTGGGACAAGGGAAAAAGTAGGTTTTAAAAAAAGAAATGTTGAAATACTCCAAAATTCCATTAATTATTCAAATCTAACACAATGACGCTAACACCACAAATGTCAAAATGTAAATTTAAATACTTGGACAATTTCTTGAGGAATTCTGTACTTATTCTATTGACCGAAAGAACCGGAAATGTCCTCCGGAGTTTGGGAAAGTTATTTCGGAAATATTTAAAGAATTCGTGGAATCCCGTGCTATTTTTAATGGGCTCTTTTGGGCTAATCCTAAACGGAATTTCCGAGCTTATTTCCTCGCCTAATTTTAATATAAATGGCTTGAGTTAATTGGGAGGAATCCTCCGAAGAGTCCATTAAGAATTTAAAACTCTCCTTAAAACTTTCTTTGATAAATATAAATTGAGCTCATTTAATCCGGGTAAGGTCTTTAAAAGGTTAATTATGAATTTATTTCAAGTACCATTCTCAAAACTTCATTGATCTTTCTTATAGAAATCGATATTTACGCAAAACTTTATGGGATATAGTGGGTTTTGACCTTTTTGGAGGCATGTCATAATTCACAAGCACAAAAGAAGCTTGCAAGAAAGAAAAAGTTGAAAGAAATAATCTGGTAAAAGTTTTTTCCTGACATTTTGACTTTCTCGAGTACTAATACAGACAAAACTTTCGCAATATTATTTACTTTGCTCCTTACATCATTATCTCCCACCCTTACACACGACCATATCGTAAATTGAAGAATTTTGCAAAATTTTCTCCTTTTTTTCAAAATTTATGAGCATTTCCGTTCGAGGATCGGCCTAATTGAGCTAAGTGAAAGTGAATTTACATCCTCTCAGCCTCAATTCCCAATTTGAGCCTTTTAAGGACCCGAATTTATGCTGAGGATCCCGAAATTCCATATGGCCCTAGGAAAAAAGGGTAATAAATCAGGTATGATTAATTGCAATGCTTTCTCCACCCTTTTTACATCAAAATGATAGTAAATTTAAGCTCCAGCGACCCTCTAGAGATCTCCTCAAGACTCGAGAAAGATAAGACGAGCCAAAAACTCATTAGACACGAACCCTCGGCCTGATTTACGGTACGGAAGCTGAAAAACCAGGCTCTGAATCGGCTTTTTCGCCTCTGGCTCTCAAAGAAATGACCCAAATTGGGAAGAAACAGGTCAATAAACCCGGAATTGGCATCAGTTCGCTTTGAAAATTGTAAAAACAAGAGCTCCCGATGGAATTCCGTAGGTTTTAAGCATTTTGAAAGAGTTTCGAGCGGAGAATCGAGTGGAGAATCACCGGAAATCAAAGGAAATGACCTGGGATTCGTGACCAGCACTCAAATGACCTCAAAAGTGAATGCTCAGTGGGGTTCGGATTAAGTTTCAAAAGGATTCCTTGATCGCCGATGAGTTTTTGCAAAGAATCCCGAAAAATCGGGCCGAGTTCCGGGTTTTTGATGGGGAAATCTTGGGAAATATCATTGAAATCCTTTGAAATGGGATCTGAAATTCTGAATATGGATATTCAGATTGAAATATGTCAAGAACCATGTCCTACTCCAGCCCCATTGACACCCTGGACAAAGGGAATCCCCCCGAATGGCGACCCCAATCTTTTACCATATTCAAATTGAAATTTCAATCAAATCCTATCTTATCTAGGTATTATTCCTATTGATGTTTACATTAGCAAATGGAAAACCCATCAAGATTTTGACACATGTCCGGGCGAATGAATTCTCCACTATTTCCTGTTTACTCCAAAAACTATTGATGGCAAATGGAGATAACACGGGGTTTCGTAGTATTGCTAGAATGCTGTCAAATATTAGGAAACCCGGGTAGGAATCAGAATATTATTCCTGATTCGAAGACTCGGATTAAATCCCGAATTCGGATCAGGTCAAAGATGTTACTTTTTAGATTGGGGGCCGGGTTTGAAGTGTCATTAGATTACCCCCAAGAGTCTTTTAAACATTTGGCACGTGCTTTAAGAGCCTCCCCGATGAAGATCCTCGGATTTTTATGGCTTAAAGATTTAACTTTCAATGAATTTCAGGGCATCTTTGTCCCCGAATGTCTGGAGAGTTGATTAAAAGTTTCAAAAAGACCGAAATTCGGTGATTTGATCTCAAATTGATATTTCCCCCGAATTGGGGCCCAAAAAACCCTTAATTTATATGTAAATTCGGGGAATTCGGCCGATCGGGACTTTAAAAAAGAGTCGAAAGTTTGCCAATTAAGGGATCCAAGTATAGGGATAAATGGGATCCTAGAATTTAAAAGTTTATCTTTTAAAATCAATGATTTTTTATGGAATAATGTTTCAAATAATTAAAAAGGAATAGATCTAAAATTGAGCTTTTTCTGGAAAAAAACCCTCGATAATTCCTGGATAATTTATAAATAATCCATGAATCCACCAGCCTACGCATAAAACATTTATTATTTTTTTCCTAGAAATTGTTTCTTTCTGGCCTTTTTCTGGAGTCGATCCGAAGTCCGAGAAATAAAACCGAAAAATAATAAAGGCAAAGATTATATTTATCAATAAAATCTTGGGCGGACATTCGGAGTTTCGGACATTTGATGGATGCGGGGGGAAACATAAAAATGATCCCCATCCGAACTTGGAAGGAAATAAACCCAAAATCCCAGGGGAAACAAAAGATCTTTTATGATATAAACATTTCACGATTCAGAAAGAAACAAAAACATTATTCTTTGGCTCGTGTCCATCTGCTTTCATTAGAAAAACCCGTTAAAAACCCACCTAGAATCTCGAAAATAATGCTTTTCGGGAATATTTCTCACATTTCTCGGATTTCTAGCCCAAATCCCATTAAAATATATGAATGAGCTCACAAAGAACCCTTAAAATTGTTCCAAAAGCATTTTTATCTAATATTGAGCATATGTGAGCTGTCAAAGGCTTCAAGGGCCGGGGATCACCGCGTTTTATTGAATTACCCGACCAGTAATCCTAATATGCCCGGATTAGATCCCCCTCCAAGCCCCTGGCCATTTACACACACCCGGAAATCCTTCATATCTTGCATAATGGTACATTAATATTATTATTTCTTTTGTGAAGATTACAAAAGAAAGCTCGGAATATTCCAAAATGACATGTAATGCGCATTTTCTGAAATTCGGGCAAAATCCCCTAAAATTCGGTAAAACTCCGAATTTCCGAACTGCCCAAAGTGTAAATATTTGTCCTAAAGGTTTATAAATAAATTCCCTTTGGGAGATTTTAATTATATTTACCCATCTTAATCAATAATTCAATATCTCCACCTTATCTCGCTGTAATTATTAATAATGAGCTACTCGTAGAGCTTCAAAGCCTCCTTTTTATTTGCAAAACAAACGGAAATTGAGGATTTTGCAAGATTTCGATCGAACCCCCGAAATTCGGGTGGGGAAAAATGGGAGTTTCCATTCTAGGGGGCCGGAGGTATTAGAAATCTCATTAATTGGACTATTCTTCATTAATCCAACCTTTATACTTAATAGGAGGCTTAAAGAACTTGCTTAAGAACCCCGGATTAACCTTTAAAGATCGTAGCCGGATTAAATGAGCTCAATTTATATTTATCAAAGAAGTTTTAAGGGGAGTTTTAAATTCTTAATGGACTCTTCAGAGGATTCTTAACTTGGGCCATTTATATTAAAATTAGGCGAAGAAATAAGCTCGGAAATTCCGGTTAGGATTAGCCCAAAAGAGCCCATTAAAAATAACACGGGATTCTCCGAATTCTTTAAATATTTCCGAAGTACTTTCCAAAATCCTCGAGTACACTTCCGGTTCTTTCGGTCAATGTAATAAGTACAAAATTCCTCAAATAAATTGCACAAGTATTTAAATTTACATTTTGACAGTTGTGGCGTTAGCGTCATTGTGTTAGTTTTGAATAATTAATGGAATTCTGGGGGTATTTCAACATTTCTTTTAAAAAAAACCTACTTTTTCCCGTGTCCTCCTCAAATATTCATACAATTCCTCCACTTTAACACACTCCACATAAATCCACGTCTTTTTACACCCCTTCTTTTCATGTGAATACATTAATTTCAAGAATAAGAGCCTCCACTATAAGAATCCCTTATCTTTGAATGATAAAAACCCGCCCCGAAACCCGGAAAAAAAGCCCTGACCGATCCAAAAACCGCCTGGAGCTTGGGGTACACGCAACTGGGATGTCACTGAACGTTTAAATCTTTTAAATAAGCCTTAAATATGGCTTTTCCTTAAGGCCATTGAGGAATTTGGCACTCGAATCGGGCCATACCCGGATTTTACATACTTTTGATACCACTCCGGGTAAAAACCGGAACTTTTCAAGGGCCGTAAACCTGAATTACCCGAGTATTATTACATGGGGAGTCCCATGCATAACATATCCTACTTTTACATGCATAAAATAAGGAACAAATTGGGAATATTCCTTTCTGGGGCATCTGGCCCTCGTAAAAGTTAAAGCGGGGGGAGTTTTTACAACCGTTTTATTAACCTTATCATTCGGAGTTTGAACCTTAGCCCATGAATATATGATTATATTTATATATACTTATAATACTATAAACCCTCAAAGAACTTTTAAGATGCAAAAATCTCAAAAAATGTCTCAAGTTTGCCCTTTTTTGAATTTTTCCAGGCCGTTGGACATCAAATTTGGGATTGTGTGCATGCATTCCTTGATTTTTAAAGTAAATAAATCTCTTTAAAGAAGCCCCCGAAACTCGGGGATGTTTAAAATCCTTTGTTTTGAACTTTTGATAAGGACTTTCTTGGGATTTGGGGCTTTTATCGGGAAATACCCGGGCTCCGAATCCGGGAAATGCTCGCAAAGAAATAATAAAGCATGTAAATTGGGCTTATCGAATTTGCAAATATTCCTGACGCAAAACTGAAGCTAATATATTATTGTAGGCTTAATTATGTCAATAAACTACTAATGTTATATGGGACATGTAAAGTCAATACTACTACATAATGTTATAATAGGCCATGTTCGAACATGGTTCGGGCGGGGGATGTCAAAGGCTAATGACAATCCATCGATCGAATTTGGCTGACATGCCCCTTAACTTGAGTTAATTCAGACCGGAATTCGGTCTAAATAATTAATATATATCTATTTGAGCCGGAATAATCGATGGATATATGTAGCTAAAAATGTGCAGAATTGCAAAATACCCGAATTTCTGGGCACAAAACGCTAAAATGGGCATATTTTGTCCCAAAATACCCGAGCTCGGGCATTATGAGAGCGGGGTCCCCGGGTTAGAACTGATAAAAACACTTTATGATGATGTTAATAGCCTCCATGAACGCGTGTAATTAAGCCAGAGTCGTTGACACCCCTTGGGACACTCGGTTTTTACGAGTCTCGGGTACAATGGCCATATTTCGGGTCTTTGGGGGAATAAAAGATATTTAAATCCTACCAGCAATGAGTCCTCCGGAGCTATCGAGGCTGTGACCACGGACTGATAACAATAGGCTCGCCACAAATAAAGGCCAGAGCATTGTCCAATGGTGAGTAGATGTCCAAGTTGTTCCTCAGCTTTAAAAGACACTCCGAATGGACATTTCGAAGAGTTTTGGACCGGAAATGGAATAAAATTTGGCTTGATTTGAGTAAAAATGCCTATTTTTCACATTTTGGGACCGGAAATTGCGAGAAGCGTTTAGGATGGTTCATGGATGACTGCTGGACACGGACTAACCGGCCAAAATAAACTTCTACAGGTACAAATACCCGGGTTTCGGTGGCATGCGCATATCAAAGGTACACTGGAGTAACGGAATATGGCATTTATTCAATTTGTATCGACAATTTACGGTTTAAAAGCATTGACAAAGACCTTTTGGCAATCAAATATCATATAATTTAAATAGAATCATAATAGAAATGTACATTTTATGGATAATAATATATTGCAACAAACGATTTGTAGATTATCTATTTAATTAACTAATACAATTGTTGAAGAGGCTGCTTTGAAGAGCATCCCTTTCGTTCTGGAAGTCGTACCAGTACTGAAATTAAATGTAAAAATGTCACAATTCAATTTAAAAGTTAAATAAAAGCTTCAAATCATTTTAGGGTACCTCTGCATTAATATCCCCTCGAGTTTTAAAATTAATCGGCGCTTTCGAGTGAATTCTCGGAAATGCTAGGGATGTCTATGGGCAAAATGGTCACAATTAATTATAATTAATTAAAATGCTTATTTTATAATTGAGCTTACTCCTCTGCCTTTTAGGTCATCCCTCAGGGAGAAAGAGACGCCCTCAAGTCCTGTGAGGGTGGAAAGGGTGCTTGAATTTGACCTCATCGTGTCGGATCCGGAGAAAAATGGTGGTGACATCGGATAGGGTGTTGGCATTCCACCTGGTGAGGTGTTTGATGGCATCATAGGCATTTGTACCTCATTTCCTGGGCCTATTTTAATTGATATTTTAATATATTGCTTCAAAAAGGCCTATAAATTGCATTAGGGGCCATTAGAAGTTAAATAAAGCACTCACTACTAATTTTTATATTGTTAATCGAACTTGATAAGTTTGGATACAGTGCAGGCATGACCCTAAGAATTATTATTAACAATTAATTGACCTTTTAAATTTTTCAAAGCATTAATTACCCGTAGGGAAGTGCTGGTGTTTGCATACGTGTAATTGCAGAGATTTTGCGTACCATAAAATTCATTCCATTGACATCCCCAATTGACAGATATTCCTCAGGAGCTTTTGAGACCTTTGACACGATGATTAGGTCACAGATTGACTCGACATTGGTCTTAAAGTGTGCCAATTTATAGACAAGTTGCTTCTTTTTGAATGTCTGTTCAAAAAATAATCCACAAAAGTTAATTTTAAATCATTTTAAATTTTTTTTGTCCATGACCTGACCTTGGCTGAGGAATCTGCCGTCTGCTGGACGACAGTGTACCCATCTGGAGGACTCTCTCGATCCTGGAGAACCCTCATGTCTTGGACAACATGCTCTGGCCTTCCTTGTGTCTGCAAAAAATTAAAATATGTCAATTACAGATAAAATTCAATTAAACGGGGGAAATATTCAATACCTTTGACACACAGACATAACGGGTGACACGGGTAAAGAAGCCGTCTCGCCAAAGGTCAGCATCGAGGTCACCGTCATGTGTTTTTGCTATCTAATTTAAATTTAATTAATTCAATGATTCATACAATTTAAATTTTAAAAACTTACGGCTGAGTAACCCAACGGACACTTCGTGGCATCCTCCACGACAATGACAGATGTTAGGGAACGGTATTCGGGATTCAAGTGAAACATGATTAAATTTAATTAGGGGTGACTCAGAATGTCAACTTGACATTGTCACAAGAGTGTCAACAGACCTCCAGATGATTTGTATTGTTTTTATAAAGTCGAGCTTGAGTCGTGGATTCTAGTCAAATGTAAATGCCCGCAAATCTTTTTTTTAAATTCCTCCAGGTCTAATTCGACAGTCGGTGACAATATCTTCGTGACAGCACCCTATTTGGCTAATTAACATGTCGGATAGAACTTGAGGAGATCCCTGGAGCTTGCCAAAGGTCCAAAGTTGACGAAAAACACAGCAAAAGTGACGAATTTTTAAGGAAATCGAATGTCACAATTAATACATCCATTTATAATGTAGATCATGTCAATCTGTCATTGTTTTAACTGACGTAATTAGGTAAGTCATCATCAATTAACGTCATTCAGACCATTAAATATTAATTTGACTAATTTAGGCCAAGAAATAAACAGACTTTTCAATGGATTAAGATTTCAGTGGTGCTCCTGCTCAGCAAAGGTACATTTTTATTTATTTTTGGTCTCTTGTTGGCCAAAGTATCTCGTTGAAGCTCTAAAGGTCATAAGGTCAGCTTTTAATAGATCTATCAATTAATTAGCCAGCTAATTCTAGGATTATATCTCATTTCTGCTTATTTACACATTGACTGTCATACCTAGGACATAGGCCCAAATCTGATTCTGCATACACAAAATCAAATTAACTGTCCTTGAATTTAATCGCGGAGACCTTGACTGGAAGTTGACCTTTAACCTTTGATATATAAAGCCTATACCTTTATAATGTAGATTTGAATAGTCTGAGATGGTCCAGTAGACTAGTGGTTCAGTAGACTAGTGGAATTATTTCCTCCTTATTTAAACAGCTTTAAATTGCCCAAATCAATATTTACTTTAAAAAACAAGCTCTATTTTATCATTTGGATTTGATTTTTGTATTCCAGGAGCATTCTCCCATTGTATGGCATCGCCTCTTCGTCTCCTCTTTCATTTAAAACACAGCCTCACTCCTTTATCAACCTCAAAAATGGCCATCAGCCTCAAATACCCTCAAAACGGTCTTCCTCAAACTCTCAAAATAAGTTCAGCCCCAATCATTACCACCGGAAACCATCAACAGAGCTATGAGGATGCCGTTGAGGTCCTCAATTCCCTTCAAACAAATGTACAAAATCCTTACAGCCCTTCAGCGGGATCGTGTCTCTCTTAATAAGCTCTCTCTTCCAGGGACAATTGAGTTCCTCGAGAGGGGAGGGGTATCAATGGAGGAGTTGGACACCCTTCGTGTCATCCACGTAGCTGGAACTAAGGGGAAAGGAACTGTAAGCTTTGAAACCTGATGTTTACAGGCTAAAATGACATATTTTTAATTAATTTATAGACTTGTGCCTTCACTGAGTCAATTCTAAGGGCTGCTGGGCTCAAAACTGGTTTCTTTTCATCACCGCATCTTGTGGCAGTCCGTGAGAGGATCCGCATCAATGGGGTTCCGTTGAGTAGGGTGGATTTTACAAAGTATTTTTTTAAAATGTACAATCGGATGGAGAGGAGTAAGGTAAACTTTACTTTAAATCATAGAATTCCAAGAAAAATCCACAAAATCCTTCGAAATTCATTTTAGAAAGATCCAGAGGACATGCCAGGCTACTTTCGGTGAATATTCATTTCTTTTAAAATGTGTTTTAACCGTGAATTGATCTAGATTCCTCACCTGCATGGCTTACTACGTGTTTCTTCAGGAGAAGGTTGATGTAGCTCTGATGGAAGTTGGGATTGGGGGTCAATACGACTCTACAAACATTGTTAGGTAGGTTCTGTTTTAATGAATATCAGTCAATCTTTGAGAAGTGCAACTAAAAAGTATTTTTTTTTCAATATTTTAAAGGAATCCTATTGTAGTCGGCATTACATCCCTCGGTCTGGAGCATACTAATGTACTTGGGGACACTATTGAAGAGATTGTGGCTGCAAAAGCTGGGATAATGAAGGTATGTCGTACTTAATTGTACTTTTAAATGATATTAAAGAATTTATACGATCTTTTTCCGTATTCCAGCCCTCAGCTCCGACCTTTACCGTATACAGCCATGACCCTTACGTTCAAAAACTGCTGTCTAGTCACGCTGCAGCCGTTCCTTGTCTTCTCCAGGTTGCTACTCCGCTTGAAGAATATCCTCAATCAATAGATCTGACTCTAGGGGATGGGCATGTCACGTAAAACCTCATTTCTGGTCATTTTTGTGTCGCTAAAAGAATGATTTTAATAGGAGAATTAATGCCAGCCTCGCCATACAGCTCTCAAACTCTTTTCTACGCAAAATGCACCCCCATAAATTACCGGCGGTTTTCTTAAATGAAGAAACGCCTACCAAACTCCTCCCATTTCACATTCAAGGCCTTCGAAGTTGCTCTTGGCCCGGTAGATTCCAAATTCTGACACCTAGTCCTGGATTAACATACTTTCTTGATGGGGCACATACCCGCGAGAGCCTTGAAGGCGTTCTAAAATGGTTCTTGAGGAAGTTGGATCCATCGAAGACACATGTCCTTCTTTTTCACCTCACTGGGGACCGTCAAGCTGAATCTTTGCTTAAACCATTTGCAATTTCCGGTGTTTTCGACCTTGCAATTTTTACTCCGCCAATTTCAGTGGGTTCTGGGCCGAAAACAAGCTCAGATTCATGTAAATTGAATTGAAATTAATGCGGTATTTTTATAAATGTATTTTGCGTATTTTAGATAATTGGGCAACCCTCTCCGCAAATGAGGAAAAGTTGTCGAGGGTGAGGAGACATGCTGAGATATGGAATAAATGTTCGCAAAGGAATTCATCGCGAGTTTTCGAGTCAATTGACCTTGCCCTAGGTCACCTGGAGCAGCTTGGTGGTTCAGCGGAGATCCTTGTCACTGGATCTCTTCATCTGGTCGGTGGAGTCCTATCTATTCTTGACCCTGAGGTCAAAAAACTTTGAAATTTTCAAAATTCAGATTTTTTTTTACAATTTATTTCAAATTACAGATCTATTTTTAATACACTATTTGTTAATTAATTATTAATACAAAACAATTAATTATAAAGCCGTTAAATAAAGTCACTTTCAATAATTAATTAAATTGTAGTCATTTGGCATTACAAATTGCATACAAAATCAAATTGCCTATAAATTAAGCATTTGGAATTTAGGAAAATTACACATCTTATTGGGTGATCGTCCACTGATAAGAGTTTTCTTTTATTTCTCTCGAATTTTATTATTTTTCTCTTGATTTCCGGGTGACATGGACGTCGTAAGCGTTGTACCGAGGCGTAGGCGTGTCAAGAAATCTCTTATAACCCGGCTGCGACCCTCTGGGGGAATGGCAAGTACCAAAATTGAGAATTTTAATTAGTTTCGAATGTTTTCCAATTTGCCCTTTATAAAATTAATTATTTTTTAATAAAAACGTCCTCAGGAGTCACCGGAAGAGGTTCGACTTCGACTCCACCTTGAAAGGAAGTCATTCCGATTGAAAATGAAGCGACAGACTGAGGCAATCCGTAGAAAAAGTGGGTTTTTTTAATTGTTTTTTTAAATCTAAAAACTTTAATTTATTGGACCATTTTTAGAGGATTTAGAAAATGAAATCAAGGACATCGTCAACACTCCCCGAGGGGACTGTCAACGGAGAGTGGTGGATGTGGCAGATATGTCAATCAAAAGGAATGACCCAATGTGTAAGCTCCAGTTTTTGGAAGGCCTTGGACTTGTCCCAAAAGTCAAATGTAATTAATTTTAAAAACCAATAAAAAATACAGCATTTTTTAAGTGTCATTTCTCCCCAGCCCAAGATTCTGGCCATCAAAAGCTGACGTCCAGTCCTCAAAGTCCATCCAATTCTATTGGATGCTCCAGTTCATCTTCTGACAGCGACAATGACCTCAAGGTGAGCTTAAATATTTAATTTTGACCTAATTTTCTGTATTTTACAAAAACGTTATTTTACAATAAAATTGTGCCTTTTAATTCAGATGGACGATGGGCGAGGAAAAGTGACGCTGTCACGAGCTATCATCCTTCACATTGTGCACACCGTGTACAGCATGAATTGTAACCCTTGACCTTTCGTGTCATCGTATACCATAATTCGTGAATTTTCTGGTTGATTCCTCCGTGTATTTAAAATTGAAATTAACGAGTTTGGACACATTTTATGGCTCAATTGTATTTGTAAAAGAATATTAACTTTGAGGACGTCGACTGAACATTAGCATGTATTAATTCTTGTCCATTTACCAAGTTTTACAAATTAATTAAAATTTGATCAATTTTTAGCATTTGGCAACATTTTACGGATGCAAGTTTACTTTCATCTAGCTAGTAGTACCTTTATAATTCTATCAGATCAATTGATGGACTGTATTAAGTCTTATGACAATTCCAGGTCCAATATAGCTTTCAACTCCCTAATTTGTTTAGTTTGTAATTTATTTTTGTAACTCACAATTCGATCATCCATTTTTCGATTGATGTTTAATTTAATGAAAGTTAAAATGAGAATAGTTTAATTAGGTAGTAATTACGAATGAAATAAAATAACATAAAATGATTCATATAGGATGTTTTTCTTATCCAAAAAGTTGTAATTATATTAATTTTATTTATTTATTTCTACTTGAAATATATTTAATTAAATGGATATTACAAATATATTTATTCCTATTCGTAATTTCGTATAATTGGATTTATATAATGGATGTCAAGTTCTGAATCCATTAAAATTAATTAATAATTACAAGTAAATTCATTTCTGGCTAGACATTTTTAAGTTTAGAAAGATATTCTCGAGTACAATTAACTTTTTGTTTTTTAATTGGATTTACGAAGGAACAAAGCTTTTTAAGAGTATTTAAGCAGCATTGCAATTTAATGCGGCGCTATATCGTATAAATGTTATAAACTTATAATTAATTGTACAATATTTTATCAATTTACCTAATTAAAATCGAGTTGCTGAAAGAAGTATTTTTGTAATTTTGGAGCATTTTATCTCAATTTTTTGGGTTTAATTCGAAGCATTTTTGATACTTTTAATTTAATTTACTTAAAATTTAATTAATGGATAAATCTTTCGCAGAATCCGAGACCGCCGTCTCCAGACTGGCTTGATCGCCTTTGAAGATATTTGTAAATTTTGTTGTTGAGACCCTTGGCGATGTTGGTTGAGTTTGATTCTGGCTTTGATTTGCAATTTGCATCAACTCTTCCTCTTCGTCCGTGAAAAATATTGATTTCTTTTGCCCATGAGGAAGATGGTCTTCGAGGCGGTCATAAATAACTCCATTAATTCCTAGCTCTTTAAGGAATTTGATTGTCTGAGCGCAATTGTTATCTTCACCCCAACAAAATGCAACAAGTCCACGAGAAGTGACCTCACGGACTTGGCTTGGGTCACGAAGGATGTCTTCCGTATGAATGGATAGGCCAAGGATCCCAACGGATAGGGCGTAATAGATAGCAACAGGGATTGACCGACATCGAGGGTCATTATACTCTGGATATTTGGCGGTGACACCCTGCGTTAGGAATAGCACCGGGTATTTGTTTTGTTTGTATCGGATCATTAGACAAATGTCCGGATGGAAGCAAGAAAAAACAATCTTCCGGGTCCCGCCACCCTTGAGCACCGCCTCCAGGATGATGTCTATGAAGCGGTTCAATTCCATTGGGTTTTCCAACTCCCAGGATCCATCACGAAGCTGCATCGACCATTTGACCTCAACATTGAAGCCAACGTGGGGATCTATCACTTCAAGGGCTCTCTGGGAAAATAAAAATTCAAACAAATATTCCAAAAAGAATTCAATTATCAAAAAAAGTATTTTTACTTCCAAAGTTGGAAAAGGTTCATCATCATCCGGATTATCCACCCCTGATGCTTCCATTTTTTCATCCTCGTGAAGAATCTATTTTTTAACAAATCAAACATTAAAATTTTTCATCTTATTCTACCCCTGATTCCAATCATGGTATTTACTATTAGGGAAAAAAATCACAATTCTAATTGTTAAAATCTTCAAAATTCAAACCACAAAAAATAAGGATTGCAATTGTCCATTATCAATATTTTTAACTATTATTTTAGGGACAATTTGGAGCTGCTCGAGGAATAATAAATATGCAATTGGATATTTACTATTTAGCAAACAAGGAATAAAACTCAAAAAGATAGTATAAAATAATATTAATGATTAGATATAAATTGTATAAATATTGGGGGTTAAACCTTTGATGGGGAACCATTGACCCCATTGACCTCGAAATCTTTCAGGAATTTCTATTTATTTTTTGGGGATTGGAAATTTAATTAAAGGACATTTTTTAAAATTCTTTAAAAAATGAGATATTTCTAAAAATTAATTGCTTATAAAGTACCCACCCGAAGATGGTGGAGTTGGTCAAGTGTGAGGTCCTTGACGGGGATTGAGAGTGGCGTTGAGTCACCGCCCCTCCTCGCCTTCTTGGTTAAGCCAACTTGAACGTAAAAATCGTGAAATAGAACTGGAACCATGTCCTAATTAAATCCAGGGTTAAATCCTCGTCAATTTTTCATAATTTAATTAAAAATAAACCTTTGAAAGCTGGACATCAAACTCTACAAAATCCACGCCATGATCAGATGCTCTCCGGAGCGAGGTGATGGTATTTTCCGGGATTTGTGAGCATGCTGTGAGTGTGTCAGAGGTTGTCGAAGAAAGATGTTTGAGCTTGAATTCTCGGCTAGAATTCCCCATGCCGCGATGACCCACGTCAAGCCCTGTCCACGCCGCTTTCCAATGTTTTGAATATGAGATGGAGAGGTCACAAAGGGGACGCCTCATCGGCCGCACCACGAGGTATTCTATTACAACCTGGCCAATAGGGCGATGTGACCCAGCCTTGCCACTTTGAATTGGTGCAATAATTGACCCGAAAGAATCCTTGAGAGCTGATGGTAGGATATGAGAGCACCCAGCGTGAGCAAATTGCTCCTCCCCGGAATAAAAGTCGAGCATATAACCGAGAGACTCAATGCGAAGGATTTGGACTTGAAAAAGCATTACTTGGTCTTCACGCCGAATCGTACCAAATTGAGGTTGGTTTTTATACGTGAATTCAGAGTCGTTGATCACAGAGACCTCAATCACGGGCCATCCGCTTTGTTCCTCACCCGTATGGCCATCCTTTATTGGAAAAGTATACGTATTTTTATTACTAAAAATTGCCACAATACTGAAATTTACCATCGTGTCAATGCTATTCGAATCTCCAAGCTCGATAGAGGCGGAGGAAGGTCGAGAGAGGTCAACCGAGACGAGTTTGAGGCGGATAGGGGCACTCTTGAATCTCTTTTTCCAGAAGACAATTGCATGTTCAGAGATTTTAAGCTGGAGGATCAGCTCCTCGGTCAACCTGTGGTCGAATTTAATTAATTTATATATTTCCTTCAATGTCATGTCCTTACCAGCCATTGTCAACATTTTCAAGACCATCTGCACTCATTCCAAAGGTTTCAATAGGCCTTTCCTCTGGATTTGTTTCTATTTCGAAGAATTCTCGGTTTTATTTTTAAAATTCCATTTTTAATCCGTAGCCTACCCCTTTTTTTAATGATACGAGGTCGGAGGAAGGTCTCCCATCTCCTCATGATGAAAGCCCGATTCTCCCCTGTCCCATCCACTTCCCCCAGGGGGATACATACGAAAAACCGATATTTGACATCTGAAGATGCCGGGATCCGGACTGAAACTTCCCAAGTATCCTGTCTAGAATTCAATTAAGATGTAATAAAAATAGTTTTTACTAATAGTAATTAAATTAATTTGTTTTACAAATTAATGGAGCGACTTAGGAGGATAGGCCGGTCGTGACGCCATCGACCTAGCTGGTCACAGTCCCCCTAAATTTCAAATTTCCAAAATTGCCGAGTTTTTCCCGGGTTTTTTCCATAAAAATTCACCGAAAGAGCAACCACTTCACCACGGCCAATGGGTAAATGTGGAGGAATGACGACCCGAAAGGTCCAGGGAACGAAGCTCAAGGTTGGGGACCGGAAGAGGAGCTGGGGGTGTCAACGGAGCTCCGTTTGTTCCATTACTTCCGTTACTTTCAGGCATGGTCATCCAAGGATTTATCTGAAATTAAAAAATATATAAAAAATTAAAATTTCTGATTAAAACTGGAGAAATCTGGTGAGGATTGTTCACGTGTGGCTTGTTCAATTGACCACAAATTTTGCTGACAAGCACCCGAGAGGCTTACATGTTTACGGATGCATTCATTCATTTTTTAAGAGGCTGAGGAATGGCAAAAAATTCAAGATAAATAGTTTTGGGGCTCGAATGATCGAATCCTGGAGCTCAAAACGAGATGTTTGTTTTTTTACCATTCAAAAATGATCTTATCGTCACTTTTTTGGGCTGGTCAAGTAGGACGCTTATCTTATCTTTTCGTAAGCATGCATTGAGGCATGCTGGATCTGATTTATGATGACTCTGGGTAATTAAGTATACATGTTTGCAAACATTGCAAGCGACCTTTGACCTGCAACTGGAACTGGAGACTGACTGGACACGATCTCCGCTCAGGTTAACTCGGATCAAAGTCCTCCAAGCTCGAGGTGACCTTGCTCAGATTGTAAAAGTTGTAAAACTCATAAAGACGCCTATTTTTATAACCATCAAGTCTTCCAACTCTTAGAGGAATGGGCTTTGCAAAACGGCTAAAAATAAAATCTTCTAATGAAAGTTTATATTTAAATTAAGAACTTGGTCTACACCCTCGTCTAGAACAAATTGTAGAAGGTTACAACCATGTCCTCAGGAGTTGTCTTCGATAATTCGGGTAAATTTATTTTTAGATGAACGCACGTGAGACTGAGCCTTATCGGAAATCGATATTTCTGATGAAATATGTATACATCTACGAATAGCTTGAAATACTTACCTAAAATAATTTCTCGAGTTTCGAAAGACTTGAGGGCGTCCTTAAGGGTTTAAGGACCCCTTTTGGACACGGAAGAGTCCAGCAGACCTGTTAGCTGACACGGATGACCTCTGGAGTGGATTGAAAAACCATTTGAACGCGTTTCAACTGGTTTTTACGGCACTTGGCTGGGAAACTTTAGCGATTTCTTTACGTCGCTTTTTCTAATGAAATTAATGATTGGGTAATTGTCAGCTTCTGAGCATGATAATATGAAGATAAGGAGGCAGTGGAGTGTCCACAAGCTGTTGATGGTCGACCACCTTCCCAGCGGACATCTGAAAGTCAACTGGGGCGGGGGGATCAGCCAGGAGAGTATACGAAGTTCGGAGAAATGCGCTTGCCCCCAAACTTCGTATTTACTACGGAGCTAGGAGGCTTACGAGAGAAAGATCGCATCGCGCGTATTATGGATAGAAGCATAGCTTCTACGAGTATTATATTATAATAGTACAATAATAGATTATTCAGAACTATTAGAAGCCCTATCCTAGCCCTATTCTAGCTAAGGATAATTATTAATTATCTTAGAAAGGAATGATTCATTCACGAGTTGAAATTTAACATGCTTCAAAGGGTATATCTTATTTCTTACAAAATTCTAGAATTCAATTTTAATTTAATAATAAACCTAAACATACTCTAATGATCAAATCCTAAGTCCACAGTCACACTCCACATTGCTACAACCTACAACATAAGAAAAGCTTTGAACTCTTTACTCTATGTATTTACCAGCTTATCAAGCATTTCAGGATAATTTATCTAATGGTCGGTTCCACAAAGCTTTTTAACCGTCGGTTAGCGCTAATCTCCGGTTAAGTCGAAATTTAACTGACGGTTAAAAAGTTAACTGGCCGATTTCGGCCAGTTAAATATTTA
>JAAZTK010000403.1:0-21540 GCA_036507255.1 Megalothorax incertus
TGGAGAGGATGGATGGCGGGGGCCGATCAAAACGGCTTATGAACCGAACCTCGACTCCCGCCGATCTGCCGCCACTGGCTTTTACTCTGTATAAATCATTCCGAATATTGATTTGGGAGGAAATGGATGGACTTTGCTGGAAAAGAGCTCTGAGCTTGCACAGTTTTTCCAGATCTTTGCAAGGAAAAAACACTAGAGCTTGACTTTGACTTTTGTCACGGATGAATAATGCCCTTAGACGAAGGATGTCGAAAAAAAGTGAATTCTTGGAGCTCCCCCCATCACTTTTCCGCTCTTTCTCCTTACTTAAGTCCTTCTCTTGAGGGAATGAGTCGAGGAGGAGGCTGACTAAGCTCTTTTTCACTTGTTTTTGACTTACAAATGTTCTCGAGGAGCGGCAAGAACATTTGTTCATTCAATTTGGGGCTTAACCCAACTGCAATCGACTCGAAATAGATAAGATTAAGTCCTCAAAAACATTCCCGTTTGATTTATACGGGAAAAAGCATCCATTGCAGCTTTCTCCGAATTATTAGCTCGTTACCGCATACTTTGTATGCTTATTCTCATATTATTACACTTCTGAATACAAAGAATAGCCCTATATTGTACATACGGAGCTACTAAAACAAATAGTAGTCAGATCTCAAACAAACTACTGTGGGAAAGTTGCATTAACAAGCACTTGAAACGATAATTTACACAAAATGGACAAAGTTTGAGCCTCTGATGCAAAATCAGACTTTAAACCTTTATATCCCACCGAATTCCCTCGTAGTATATGCATGTATAATCTGCTTTGTATGCTTAATTCATTGATTCCTGTTTAACTTTACACTCCAGAGGACTTAATCTGTTGAATCAGCAATTTTAGAGCACTTTCCTGCGACTGGGTTCCATCAAATCGGCCTATTTTCCAAAATGGCGAGTCCATTTTGAATTTGAACGTTATTTCAAGGGACTGCACTTTAAATATAATTAAATATTTGGACGTTAAAAAAAGTAATTTGAAGCGAGGGTCTATTCTCGTCAAAAGTACGTCTGTCCAGACTCCAACTCCCCATAAATCATCGCCCTGATAAAAAGAATAAGTTAAATCCTGGCTTTGGGTACGAGTATGGCCGGAAATACTTTCTCCAAGCCATGAAAAATATGATAACAAGTTCAGACAGCCCTGCAGACACATTCAGCATCTTCTTTTTAAGTCTCCCAAGAACTCTGGGAGTCCCAGGGGGTTGCTGACAGCTTTTGCGTACCCCCAAAAGTTTTAACTCGCCAAAAAGTTTGAGTAGGAAGAGATTAATAATCGCAAGTTAAACACATGGAAGGAAAAAAAACTTTGATATCCGTCATATTATAAGTCTCGTGATAAATACTTGATGTGCAGGGCTCTAATATAGGGTTTAGATCCAAGATCTACTGTGTAAAGTATTGGAAATATTCTTCTTCAACTTGTCCAATTCCCTTACTTAAATCTAAGCGTGAGTAGTTCCAAGTTTTTCCGATTTTTCCCTTTCAATCATCCACCATCCTTTCATACTTTCTTACAAATATTCCAATGGAATTTTTTATGAATTCCCAAAGCATATTTATTATTAAGCTAATATAAAAGCATACGGAGATCGTTTACGAGACTAGTGTGGAGGGTCTGCAATTACCCGCCTATTCTTTGATGCCAAAAAATAACTTTTAGCTTGAATTTTGAAAGGAATTTGAGGGGATTTCCATTCCAAAAGGGCAGGATTTGAGAAAGCTGATTAAATTTAAATTTGACTCTCATTTGCACTCATTGAGACTCTGAAATCAAACAGATCAAACAGCTTTGAATTCCCAATCACATCCAAAGTCTTGAATTTCAGAGGCTTTAATGACAAATTCTTATATTTAAGCCTTTTATAGGTACTACTAGACTCTAGAGATCTATCCCGATATTTCAAATATTGGGAAATCTTATTGATAAAGATTTAAAACTTTGCCTGAGCATATAAGGCCAAAGGATCTTAAAAATCCACTTGATTCCTCAAAAAAAAAAGTTAAGGGCTTTTAAAAGGTAGGTGGGTATTCTTGAGAGCAAACACTCTTTGAGAATTCCTCGTGACTTTTAAGACTTGAAACCTGCAAATCCTGCTGGAATCAAAGAGTTTGAAAGTTGTGCTTCAAAAGTTGGGGATTGAGAGCTTTGAGAATATTGTCACCACTTGTATGGCCTACTAATATATGGCATCCCTGCTAAGAATAAGTTTGATGAAAAGATAAGTTAATGCTTGATCAATGTCACTTTTATCTGCAAAAAGTTTTAATTAAAAATTCCAATTAGCCTCCCTATTTACATGAGATGTGCGTGGATTTGTGCGAGGATCTTTGAAATTCCAAAAAAACGACAATCTACTTTTAGATGAATATCGAAATTGAGAACATTGAAAGAATGGGCCAGAATATTATTAGATACTGCTCAAGATTCATATATAATCATTAATCATTCATCTTGATCAATTTGAATTCCTCGAATCTCAGAGAAAGTGTATTGTAGGCTGATATATTTCATCCCGAGCTTAAATCACAAATCCCAGCAGCTTGCCATAAACAAATTGAAAAAGATAATGATGATTTCTGATCTTGAAAGATTAATGGAGACTTTTTCTTGGGAGAAGGAAGGAAGAGAAAGCTCAAATCAATCTTTTTGAGGATCTTTTCGAGCCAGATCTTTCAGAATGAGCCCGTAGGTTCAAATGCAATTCTTAAAATGGGTTTCTTTCCCACTGAACCACAAATCACGTCCCTCCACAAATATACTCTCTCTTGAACCTATATATAATGAAAATTCCTTTTGATCCATCATCTTCCATCCAACCACAATCCCCCCACCTCAATCCCAATTACTTTGGTCAGCGGATCCTCCTCCTCCTCCTCCATAAATGGATCTATAGAGTGAGTGTTCGGGTAAACTCAGCTCTCAAAAAAACCCACTCTATTTTCCCCTCCACCACCACATCCTCCATCATCATTCGTGGTCCGGATTTGTAATTTGAAGTAAATCCTGGTTCATTCAAACCCCTTCATTTCCGGACTCGAGACCCACTCCAAATCAGTTCAAAGACGGCTATAACACTGCCAGTACCTTTCTATTTCTACGATAGAAAGGGGGGAGGTTTAGATGGAGAATCGAGAATTCAAAGTACATTATTTCAACCCAAAGTAAACCCTTTTACCATCCTTTTTCGAATCCTTTAAGTGCACTTTTTGGCATTTTGCAGATTCCAACTCTCGAGCTACTACTACTAGCTACTATTTACCTATGAATGGCGTACGATAAAAGAATGGAGTGGAAAGAATGGGCCAAGATAATTATAAATAGAGTAATTTAAGAGAATTGCTAGCTTTATTTCTTATTAAAGGGAATTTATGATGAGTTCTACAGTCTACTATACTTTATATAATGTCTTTCAAAGCAATATCAAAATATGGCACGTTCCTGGCCTTCGAAATGTGCTTAAACTTAAAGATATTAAAAATATTTGCGAAGGAACAACTTTGTAGAATCTAGGAATTTATATACCTATAGCATGTAAGTTTTATTGCATTTAGAAATGTAACACCTAATTTACTTTGATAATTCGATTGACGATGGCAGTATACCCTACTAAGCCTTTTCTTTAAATCTATAAAAAAATGATTTCGGATTAGTATTGTAAATTCTGAAAAATTCGAGATATAATTGGTCAATATACGAGATATTAATCAATAGATATTTGTATTATTACAAGAAAGACTTGTTAATTCTAGACTTAAGTTACAAAAATAGCACTATGTAAATGATAAATTCCACCTGATTTATAAGCGATTTTCTTAATTTTTGCTAATAAGAAGAGTTTACACTTTGCCTAAATGCAACCAGCGTACTTGACCTTGAAAAGTTAAGCAACGTGGGCCTGAATTTCCGATTTCGGAAACAAGTAGGGTGCAGGTAGAATTAGGAATTCGTGTAAAAATAATTTTGCTTAATTTTTGCTCAAAATTACGAGAATTGTTCTGTGTTTAGTCATATTTTTTTAATTTCTTTTTTATTAACAATTTATAGGCTTTTAGTTTCAAACTCAAAAGTTGTCAGTATTCATAGATTAGCATTTAATTAAGAAATTCATATAAAAATTTAATAGCACAAGCTGCCTTTGATCTACTCGTAGTAGATATATGACAAAACTATAATTATGGGTCATTTTGAGAACTTCAGATGCAGCTTTAACCAGATCCTCGAGAGATTTTTTAAGAGGAGAGTCCGAAGAGTTTGAGGGCATTATAGGTGGTGGCCATTGCCACTTGATCTGGGGGTTTTTTCATGAGAGCAGCAATGAATTCAAGGGTCACCGGAAGTGAGCATGGTTCATTTCGTTGGAAGGAGCAGTAACGATTGAGGAAGTTGAGGGATCTGAAAAAAAGAAAGAATACAAAAACTGTTAAAATCACTGTATCACACCGACTCGAAGCATTCTAATTATAGATTGAGTGTTGTTGATGGGAAATAATGACAATAGAGGAATATGTATCTTTGTTTGCATCTGTTGGCTCACGTATTCTTTAAAAAATACATAAAAAAGGGTCGCAAAGCACTTTCAGCCATTTGTTTGTCATATACATAAATATTTTAAATGTTTAAATCCTTCGGATTGTGCAAAATGAATTGGATTCCGAACCTCGGGGAGAGTAGTTCCTTCACATCTGCACTCAATTTGGCATTTCTTATGTTTGGGAACATAAAAGGAGAGTCTGTCTCAATTAAAAGTCTGTCCAATGGAATTAGACCCTCGGAAAGCATCTTACGGACCCCTCCGTCGCTCTTGTCCTTCCACACGTACCCTTGAGGAAGCGTAAACAAATAAAAATACAATTTCAAAAGCCTACTTTTAAAGATCCATCATTTATTAACATACCTGTAAGGCCAATATAGAGTCCCATGTCAAGATAAGTCTTCAGTTGGTCAACATTCCCCGTAAAGCAATGAATAACACTATCTGGGATGTCATATTTCCTTAAGATGGACACAAAATCATCAAAGGCGTCCCTCTCATGAAGAAATAAGGGTTTCTTTAGACGGCATGCAAGCTCTACTTGCTTCTCAAATACTTGGAGCTGGACTTCCGGTGGGGAAAAATTCCTATTAAAGTCTAGGCCACATTCCCCTGCAAAATGGTCAAGTTTTTATTATTTTGGGAATGCTAAATGCCTTGTAATTGTAATTTAAATGGGGTTTTAGTATTTACCAATGGCCACAACTTCTGGGTTTGAGCAAATACTGGAAATCTCTCTTTCTGAGAATTCATCCCATGTTTTTGCCTCGTGGGGATGAATTCCTAAATGAAATTGTACTAATAATACAGATTTTGATGAGTAAAACTCGAGGGATTTACCTGCAGTAGAGTATATGACATCAGGGAAAAGTCTTGTCAATCTGGAAATGGATTTAAGCATAATTTCAAGATCTTTTGAGAACTAAAAATTGACAGGCATACCTTAAACAGTCTTTACTTCCAGAAATTGTGCTCCCAATTGATATAATCTTTTGTACACCCGCATCCCTACCCCTCTGTACAATAGAGTCAATGTCCCGGGTGAACTTTCGGTTGGATAAATTGGCTCCAATGTCAACTAGGATGTAGCTTTCAGAGACGTCACCTCCACTCACATTTGAACTCATGCTTAATTAATTGCAAGATTCAATTTATTAGATTTCAAACTGAATGGGTGAGAGCGAATTAATCTGAGCCGGAGGATTATGTGGTGACTGTTGAGCGGAAAGGCGAGGCAGGTTCCACCAAAACATATGCAAAAACTCTTTAAATTTCAACTCCCTCCTACTCTGCATATGCTACTACTACGATATCAGCGTAGTACAACATCCTATGGACCAAAGTCTCTACCTACTGATATATATGTAAGCTTCATTATCTGTATATCTCTCGCTCTCATTCGATTCCTATTTTAAAAATACTATGCTAAATGGATTGCACTTTTACAATCCCGCCTCCTCCATATATCCTACCCGAGTTAATACTCGGAAGAGTATCCGTATAAACTCCCCCTTTTGAAATACGCCAGGATGCTACTACTTAACAGTATACGGATATTTGTATTAGGACTCAAAGGAGGATGGAATATTACTATTATTATGGGTAAAAATAGAGGCTACTTAAAAGAGCGATAAGATTAAGAATGAATAAACGTTTTAAACACTTTTAAATATACCATTACGCGTTCTTGTAATATCTTTTAAGTTTAAAGCTATCCGTATTCTTATCGTAAATAAGATAAGTGCTCGTATACAATATAAATATCTATTCTGCAATAAGAATGCCCATGTGGAATGTGTAATTTACGTATAAATGATAGGAGAATAAAGGGGGGAGTTAATGGAGGGATAATTAATGGCTACTAATATTTAATTTGCGATTGTAAGATTTCTCGAGTTATACAAAAGCTCGATTTATTAAATTAATTTGAACTTGTTTTGAGAATTACAATTTGATATAAACTTAGGATAAGAATTACGATGTAGGTATAAGTACAATATAAGAAATTGAAGATAGATTCGATTTATAGATGCTTCATTATAACATCTTCTGCCTCGTATATCTTCCATGTGACTAGAAAGTCTCTCCCAAGCCTGAAATAAATAAATAATAATTAATAATTAATCAAATGCAGTCATATATTCAAAATATATAGTTTTGGGATCCTCCCTACCTTGTGAGTGTGTACAAACAAGTAAAGACCAATGTGCTCGTCGCAATTACGTGGTACCATTCACTCGTCCGCAGTAAGATGATCTATTTTTTTGAATAAATACCCAATAATTAGAAATTTCGAATATTTATTAAAAAAAGAAGTAGATAACTTACAAAAAGAATGATCAAAACGGATAGATGAAATCCCAGAATGAGCCTCGTCATAAATCCTTTTGTAAATAGGATCTGGAAGCGAGAATGCATCTGATTTCCAGGCTCAGATGATACCAAAATAATCCCCTCTGCTTTGTATAACTCTCTCTGGTGCTTGACAATCCCATTCGGTTCTACACCTTGATCTCCGGACCACCTTTATTTCATTGATTAAAAAATGAATTGAAATTAAAACTTAAAAATTATTAAAATTAATAAACTTACATGTTAGATGGGATATGATTAGGCCTTAGCCTTGTCCACCTTCCCAAATGACAGGCAACCTTATGGCAAGCATCATTAAACTCTGGTCTGAAACTGCGGCTTCTAAAATTGAAGATTAAAATTCGTAGAAAGTGAGAATGATCTGATTAATGAAATTTTGGAGTTTTAAATTATAAACTTACGCAATAAATGAAAATAGGAGCATCCAGCTCAGGATAAGATGCATGAATACATAATTGAATTCATAATTAATAAATCCTTGGACGAAGCACATGGGAATGAAGCAGGAATAATAGGTAGAGATGAAACTGGAGCACAAAACGCTTCGCATTCTGCAAAAAAATGATTTTTTTAGGCTTTAATTTTAAATATGTTCAAATGATGGTTAGCACTTTACCTCATGTTAAAAATCTGCCTCAACTCCTCTGCTTCTTGCCTCGTCTTTGACCCATCACTGCAAATGTGTAGTCCAATCATATTCTCAAATTCAGTCCGTTGGAAAAGTTTGTCTGGCTTAAATCCGTGTACATTTAAATGTACAAAAATCCTATAAAAAGAAAAAGGAGCATAGATATAATACCGGACAAAATTGTTTATAATATTGTGATTATTTTTAAATAATACTTACGGAAATAAAAGATATAAAAATTGATGAAGTGAGATCTCCGTCTGAAAAATGCAAATCCCGAGAATACAAATTGTAATGGCACTGGAAATGGGCACATTAGTCAATTGAAAGAGGAGTCTTCTTCCTTCGATGGCCAGGATGATGAGAATAATCCAAAAGTCGATTAGGTAAAAGTTCTAAACGTTTAAAAAAATCATATTTTAAAATGCAATTTATGAAATTTTTTCAATGTTTTTCTAACCATCCCTGAAGAATTGAAACTTTGTGGCAACCACCATACTGTTCGGTAAAAGTTGAGGTATTGAACACACACTAGGATAAAAGTTAATTTTATATACAAAAGAAATCAACCAAAATCAAAAAATTATAAAATTGCAAAATTACCCAAAATTAAAATGTGAAACATGTATTTAATTTCAAAGGATAAACTGGATTCTGATGGGAGAAGTGGTAACCGGATGTGTTTCATCTCAGGAACACTAAAAAAATATATAAATTAGACAAAAATGACAAAAACAATACCAAATTAGACCTAATTTAAAGAATTTAAAATTCTCAAGAAAAATACTTTAAAGAATTTGAAAATTCTACCTTGGCTCTTGTTCAGAGACAGTGGCCGTCGTCTGGAATCTTTGAGGTGGTCGATTTTGTAGGATCCTTCTTCCAACCATTGTCAATTAAATCAGCAGTTGACAGTGGACACCTGACACCGGAAGTGGAGGAATTTTATTAAAAATTCATTACTTTTTTTTAGCAAAAAGTCCCCAAAAGAAAGGCGGATAAAATCTGAGAAAACGGCGCCAAAAAATTCGAAAATTTTATTTTTAAAACCATTGTCCGACGAATTATTTTTTTTTCCCGTTTTTTCGACTCATTTCCTTCCTCCTGAGCTCAAAAAAGGCCAAGATGAACCCGGATTTCAAGGTGGAAGTGGCAAGGATGAGACACCCTTTAAATCCACCCGAAGGGGGTAGTCATTCCCGTGATATTACTGAATTTTCGGAGCAACTTCATTCACTTTTACAAGCCGCATCTGATGGTGCTTTCGTTGGGTCACCCACGGGGGAGGTTGGATCTTCTGATTCGAGCTTTGAGAGGTCAAAGGGGGATGTCGACGAGGTGCCCAAAAAGAAGTACATTCCTGTGCCAAAAGGGGGTCTCCCAAAAAGAATTCCTGTCGCCGCTAAAAAATCCACCCCAAAGGTCAAAGAACCGGAAGAAAAACCAGATCTTGACTTCATCCTCACAAAAGAGTAACAATCATACTGGCATGCCCCATTAATGGTCCATTTTAACCTCTTTTTTTATTTTTCAGCTCTCGAGCAATTTATTCCGTTTTGTATGGGAAACTTTCGATGAAAAAGCATAAGAACTGGGAAGGGGATGGAACCCTACATGTCAATGGTAAGCTTTTTTTCCAAAACTCTGAAAGTCGCATTTTTAAATAATACAAAACATTTATATTTCTTATCCAGGAACAAGTGTCACCCTAAAGGTTAGTGGGAGGTTTTTTTTCTAATTCTAATTTAAGATAAAAATGTAATTGCTTTTTTTCCCAAAAGAACGATGACGGAGCTACGATTTACTCTGACCCAAATTTCAAATATTGTTACAAAATCATCGAGGCAAATGAATTCCAATTCGGTGGACATGTGGTTCAAGTTCAAGAGCTACTTGAGCATGGGACCCTTGAAGTTGGGAAACCTCCAGTTTCTAAAATCAAGCAACGAGGTCATCCTCCTCCTCCAAAAAGACCCCTCATCCCAGAGCCTGAATCTGAGGAAGAGAATTACGCACCAATCGTTCCAAAGCCTTCAAAGTCTATTTCTACAATGCTCGAAAAGTTTAGAAGAGTAAAACCATCCTCTTCGACTGCCACATTGGCCAGTATGGCTGCTTCTCCTTCAAGGATTCCAACTCAAAGACAAATGATTCCTACTCCTCAGCGACTTTCCAAAATTCCTACCCCGAAAAAACCCACGGCATTAAAACTTGCAATTGTAACTCCTCGAGTCGTAAGGCAGGAAGTTGAGGTCATGGCTGAAGATGAGGACGAGGAAGGAGGAGAGGAGGAGGAAGAAGAAGAAGAGGAGGAGGAGCAAGTGTTTGTTCCGCCACCCCCCAAGAAAACCCTCAAGTTTGTCACTTTGTGCTTTTATTGGATTTTTTTAAAGGACTCACCAAATATTAATTTTTTAACACTGATTTAGATCCAAGAAATCCTACACTGTCATGTACTCGCGGAAGAATACAAGGAAGAATAAGATTTGGGAGAATGATGGGATTTTACACGTTGTTGGAACTCATGTCACTCTCAAGGTCTAATTTATAGCTATTAAATCTTCATGTGCATTTTTACTGAATTTTTAATTTTTATACCTTTTTCAGGATCTTTCGGATAATACAGTTGAAAGTGCTTCAGATTTCAAAGGAACTGACCTCAATAAGCTCACAGATGGATCAATTTTTTTCCTTGGGGGAAAGGAAGTTCAAATTCAAGAGTTAATTGAACTTTAAACTATTTTAAAACCTACATGAAAAGTTACTCGAGTCTCGATCTCGATCCAATTCTCATAAATGTTATTCTTCGTATACTTTTCCTCGCTCTAATCCATTCCAAACTCATACATAACTTTTATACATTTTTACTAAACTTCAATCGCAATGTATTTCAACTTTTTTAAATACCGTAAAAATTCGTAATATTTAAATTATAATACAGTAATATATTACTACATAGTAGGTACTTTAAGTTCATTTGAAGTTTTTGTTAACATCCACCAAGTTTCGCTTTATTTCTATTTGAAAAATACAACTTTTTTTAAACTCTAAACTCAAAAATGTCTTTTTTTGCATTAGATTTATTTAATTGGATTTAGAATAAGCTCATAATTTATCTGTATACTCGATATATAGTATTAGTACCTAATTAATTAATATTGAATAGAATTTGGGAAAGCTGCTCCGAAATTGATTGGCCAAAGGCAGAAAAGTTCACCTGTACTATCTGTATTTAAGGCTTTTAAGCTAATAGTTTTCGAGCTGATTGAATTTAAATAGTTTAAACAGTTAATTGCTCTTCATAAAGTCGACCATAAACTTTTCAAGTCTTCGAACATGTTCAGGAAGGACTGCATTGTAGATTGATGCTCGAATCCCACCAACTGAGCGATGACCCTTGAGGGATAGGAGTCCTTGAGCTAGTTTTCAACGAGTCAAACACACAAATTTTAGAAGAAATATTTTTTTTAAAGTTTTATTCGACCTACCTTTTGCCTCCTTGAGGAATTTCCCCTCCAATGCCTCATCCCCTTTAACACGGAATGGTACATTCATCCTAGACCTAGATTTGGCCTCCACAGCACATGTATAGAATCCATTTGAAGCATCAATTACATCATAAATCATTTTGCTTTTTTGAATAGATCTTTTCTCCATTTCTTCTACACCACCATTCGCCAGAATCCAATCAAACACAAGCCCTGTAAGATAGATTGCAAAGCATGGTGGAGTGTTTAGCAGGGAATTATCCTTGGCCATTGCTGTATAGTCCAGAACTGTAGGTGTGATAGGGAGGGCAGCCCCCAAAAGATCTTCTCGTACAATTACAATTGTAGCACCTAATTTTTTAAAATATGCATTTTAAACTTAAGGCTTTTTAGCGTATTTTGTAATCTATCTTTTTATGTACCTGCTGGTCCAATATTCTTTTGAGCTCCAGCGTATATAAGTCCAAACTATCAGGGGATAAATGCATTAGTTAATATATTTAGCATTATGATTTCAATTTAATTAGATAGGCATATATGTAATGCTGGTAATGTGCTATGCATTAGTACCTTTGAAACATCAAAAGGCCTTGAACAGAAGTTAGAAGACATGTCCACAACAAGGGGAACTCCCTTTGTATCTGGAATAGTCTGGAATTCAACTCCCTCCACCTGTCAAATTTATTCCCATTTATTCCCATTTATTTAATTTATTTAATTTATTGAAATTAGCATCTGAACTCGCGAAAAAAATGTGCAAAAAGGCCACTTACAGTCTCATTAGCACAATAATACACGTAGGAAGCTTGAGGATCCAGGGACCAAGTGGAAGGGTCTGGGATTTGCCCATATTTGCCCAATTTGGGATGAATTAGGTTTGCTTTCCCATATTTGTTGGCTTCCTTTTGAGCCTTTGAGCTCCAACTTCCAGTCACCTAATTTAATTACACGAGTTCTTTTTATATGAGTTTATTATCAGTAAATTAACTAATTCTAAATATTAAAATACTATTAGTACTACAATATAATAGTATGTAGGGAGCAGATAAGAGAATGTGCATGAAGTAATATAGGATTTTTATATTCATATATCTTAACTTACAATATAATCAGCCTTCCCCGTCCTTCCAATCAAGTTCATGGCCACTGCAGCAAATTGGCCGGTCCCTCCTCCTTGTAGGAATAGGATTTTATAGTTATCTGGAACTTTTCTAAATTGGCAAGAAATCAAATTTAATATGAAACTCTACCATCATTATGATATATACAAAATCTACAAATTGTCACAAAGTTGAACTTACAAAAGAGTTTTCATCTTTTGGATGGCAGAGTTAATAATCCCTTCAAATTCAGGGGATCGATGAGACATTTCCAAAACTGTATACAAATTAATTATCGAAAGCATTAGTTATAAATTAATATGGATATTTTGCAAATTCCATTTGGCTCACCTGACACATGACTCCCTTGATAATCTAGCAATTCGGATTGAGCTTTAGCCAGGACCTAATTGAGTTCAGGGTCGAATTTAGCGGGGTTAAACAACTGGAAATTGATAGATCCATTTAAAAGGGTCAAATGTCACGTACCTCCTTTGGAAGTTTGGCTGGTCCAGGTCCAAAATATACAAATTGTTCCATGATAGAGTGGGATTTGGAAGAAGGAGGTGGAGAAGCTGAAGAAGAAATGAGGTTGACTGCAGACTGGATGCTACTATCGACTAAACACTCGGCGAAATTCGAAACGAGTGGCATGAGTTTTGTTTCACTTGTTCAAACCCACGGTATATCCGTACTATTAGGTGGATATATGTATCTTTTGAGGGATCCTATTCAAGTAGTTGTAATGGGAAAAAACCACGAGGGATGAGATAAGCTCTTATATAAACCCCGTGTTACAAGACTAGGTCCGTAGGGAGAGAGTGTGGATAGGTGACCTCGAGGACCTATTTCTTACTTATATCCTTTTAACATGCCAGTTAAGAGATTGAAATTGTCAAATTATGTGACTTTGTGGATTTCCACTCTGGACACGGCTCGATCCCTCGCATATATAGGACTAAATTGAAGCTGGAAATTTTATGATTACATCATATGCATATATTTACTACCTATAGACCTAGAATGTACTGTATTTAAAGATCTCCAGATCTCTTTTCCAATATACTCGTACAATATAATTGAGTAATAGACCAATTTACATATTGATCTATACCTAATCCTTTTATTATCGTAGGTACGCGAGCAGGTCTGGAATTGACTGAATTTTGAGCAGGAAATAACCCAATAGAATAGGCCACATTTCCTAAAATTTCAATATATACTTTTGTAGTGCCTACTAGGTACTAATAGCTAATAGTTAACATGTGTTAAATACATTAAGTAAGAGTAAAGGGGAAGGTTCAAAGTCAAGGTCCTTTTGTTAAGTTCTTTCAAACTTGGGATCAAGTGTTAAATTCCTATATATCGTATATAGTAGATTCCAGATACTTATAAGTAGTATGTAATATGTACAGCCAGGTATTATATAATTCTGGTATCATGGTACGAATATGAATATGTGAATAAGCTACAGCTATGTATAGGCATGGAATATGATAAAAGTATTTAAGTATTAGTTTGTATCTGTAATACTGTACTATGATACAATATTAATCTATTATGCATGTATTTCTACTATAAGTACTTGTAGAATTTAACAATGTTTTATAATGTAGGATATTTACATATTGGAAAAACAACTTTCATATCTAGGTATCGTATATTATCTATTGTGGCTGAATATTGAAAGAGGAACTCCAGGAATGGATCCAGGATTATGTACAGTGATATGGCCAAACTCGTGACTAATTCAAGAATATATAATCAATAATATTCAGTTACACGGAATGATTATGATCAAGTAATATAAAATTAATTCGGTTGCACTTTTTAAATCTATTATATAATCAATGTTCATTAATCCTAAGTTAGTACTATCTAAATTAATACTACTAATAGTATTAGCAGATCTACTACATTTAAATTAGGCTGCATAAGTACTATTATACCTACTTTAATCAATACTTTAATGCAATCTTTATTTAAATACAATTCTATAATACCTATAATACCTAAATACAATACTTTTATACCTAGATCTAATTACTAATTAGGTACTTTTATAATTTATAGTAGAGGCATTATGATATCCTGTATACTAATACTTATGCTAATAGTAATAAATAGTACATATTAGTATCCTCTAATATTAAAAATACTTTCCCATTTGGATTTTAATGAATGGCACCTTATGTTCAGAACTTGAGATATAATATCACGCATAGTAAAATAAAATATTTAATTAAAATATTGATTGAGAATAAGAATAATTGATAGGGAATAACGCAAGAAGTATTGAGGTTGTCTGAATGGGACTACAAATAGTATCCGAAGTTGAAATTAATCCGAGATACGATTTCGGATCCGCATTCGGATCTGATTATGGGGAATTTTCAATCCTCAGATCCGAATGGTCGGATTTGAATTCGATATATAATTGACAATTTTTCGCATCAGGAAAGATATCAGCCATCAGATATGATATATGATCAGAGCAATATACAGATATACTACGATAAAATAACGCAATTAAATTCCAGGAATTGTGGTACGCTTTAAGGACTTTCAATTAGTACCTACGTCTATACATATATCGTAATACTATACCTATTAATTAGTAGTACATGTGCATGGTCATTATCAGATAATTTGCAATCGCATTTCTGGCATCTAAAATATCTAAATTACATTTTATTGTCTAATAATGGGCCTTTGATAAGGGATATTTCATTTGTCTCAAATAAGATACATTCATGTTCGTTGTAATTAGATAAAAAACTACAAATCAAATGAACTTGATCAATTATACGTCTATTGTATAGCCCCGATGATTAATATATACTGGATCAGCGTCAACCACTCAAATGGTAATTGATTTAAGAAGAATTTGTAACCTGAAATTTAATCAATTTTAATTAATAAAATTAGTGTGAATCATAATGGAGTCGAGCACAGAACCCGAATTCCGTGTAGAGTTTTCGAGGACTTTTGGAGCTGCTGAATATGGAGGTATTTTTTTACAATTTTTAATTTGCAGATATTAAAAATTAATTTTTAAATAGTATTTTCTGCCGTCCTCGTCGCTTCCGCTCTCATTGGGATTTATTATGGGTTTTTTGATAAGCAAAAAGAGCAAACTAATCAGGATTTCCTTCTCGGGGGTAAAAAGATGAAAGTATTTCCAGTCGCTCTCAGTCTCCTAACTTCATTCGTATCTGCGATTACTTTATTGGGTAATTTGACCTCTAAAAAAGTCTAATTTTGAACTATTTCAATTCTTAATCATTTAAATCTTTAGGAAATCCTGTAGAGGTATGGACTGCATTACCCCATATGAGTATTTGAGATTGAATTCTTTTATTTTTAAGGTCTACTTTTACGGATCCCAATATCTTGTAAGGAATCCCATTAAAACCCTATTAAATAAATTATTATATTCAATGATTCCAGGTTCTGTGCTTTGCCTTCATTCCAATCACTCTGAGTCTCATTTATATTTATGTTCCCGTATATTTCCGACTTCAGCTAACTTCAGCATATGAAGTACTTGAACTTTATTATGAGGAAATTAAGAATTTATTAAAAAATCATTTAGTATTTTGAAATCCGATGGGCTAGAAGCATTCGAATGTGCATGTCCGTCATTTCAATCACATATATGGTAAATTTTAATGCTTAAAGTGACCCAAGCTATCATTTAATTATCTAAATCTTAATTAATTCTAATCCCGTAAAGGTTATATTCATGAGCATTGCAGTTTATGGGCCAAGTCTTGCTTTAAATCAAGGTAAATCACGACAATTTGACTTTTTCCCATACCTTAATGCATAAATTTAATTGACAGTTGCCGGAATTAATGCCACATTATGCACTGGACTTATATTTATCGTTTGTACCCCCATCATTTCATAATTTATACATCATTTTCATGTTTAACTTCAATCCTATTCAATTCTAGGTCTGTATATTCTATTCCTCATTGGTAAGCTAGTTTTTAAATCAATAATTTAAGCACACTGACATGTTTTTGATGGATTTTATCAGGGCGGGTTAAAGGTAATTTATAAATATCCGGGCGAATGACGCCAATTCCAAATGATAAGGTTTTTTTGGGGGGATATATAGGCAGTTTTATGGAGCAACGTGATTCAGGCAGCCGTAATCAATTTTATCAGAATTAGATAAATTTAGCAGATGGAAATTAATTTGGGAAAACATTTAAAGGTCATGCTTGGGTCATTAGCAGCTGTAGCGGCCATTGGGATTCATGAGATTGGAGGCTGGGGCACATTTTGGGAAAGGGCTGATGAGTCTGGGCGTATAGGATTCTTCAAGTAGGGAATTCTGACTAATATATGAGTACCTATATTAAATAAATGATTTTTTTAATTAGTTGGGATCCAGATTTAAGGTAAACTAGCTCCAATTGTCATCTAATATCATTTCAATGGGAAATTGGATCAATAATTGAATTTAAATTGGAAAAGAACGCAACAAACTGTTTGGACAAATACAATTGGAGGTTATCTAGGATGGATCCCTTTATTTGCAGGTACTTTTAAGCCAATGTCTAATTATTAGGGCTAACGACTTTATGCAAAATATGCCTATGCATATTTCTCCAAAACTCTGCCAAACTTTGCAAAAACATCAAATATGGCATTTTGATCAAAATCCCAAAAAAATTTATAGGCATATTTTGACCTTATAGACATATTTTATGCCTATAGGCATATATAGGCATATTATGGGCATATTTCGGCATTTTGAGTCAAAAAGTCGAATTTTTGTCCAATTTTCGACCAAAATTCGAAAAATATGTGAAAAAATGAAGATACTTGATCAAAAAATTCAGAAATATAATTCAATTTTCATTGAAATATGACATTTTTGCATTAAAAAACACAATATTTTTCTGAAAATAGAAAAAAATTCAAAAATTTTAAAAAATTTTACGAAATTTTTTTGGTTTTTTCAAAATTTATATGCGGATTTTGGCATTTTTATAGGCATATCATAGGCATATTTCGCCGATTTTATAGGCATATTTATGACTCATAAAATGGGATTTTATAGGCATAAAGTCGTTAGCCCTACTAATTATAAGGATATAATGTTCATTTTTATTGAATGATTTCAGCCACTCAATCTCAAATCCAGCGATATATTTCTGTATCTTCATTAAGGAAAGCACGCCAGTAAGGATGGACAATTTAAACACATTGAAAATTTGAAACGTTTTGAATTTTAAAAGCTTTTGAAACGTTTTGAAAATTACTTTATTTTAAAACGTTTTGAAAACGTTTGGAATTTTACAAGCTTTTGAAACGTTTCAAAAGTCTATTTTCAAACGTTTTGAAATATACTTAATTTAAAAACGTTTTGAAATCGGTTAAGATTTTAAAATCTTTTGAAACGTTTTGAAAATTACTTTATTTTAAAACGATTTGAAAACGTTTTGAATTTTACAAGCTTTTGAAACGTTTCAAAAGTCGATTTTCAAACTTTTTGAAAAAATTACTTTATCTTAAAACGTTTTGAAAACGTTTGGAATTTTAAAAGCTTTTGAATTTGAAATAGACATATCTATTGAACATTCTAATTGTAATTTGATTATTTGACCTTTTCCTTTTCAAGGGCTCTGATAATTAACATGTTTGGAATGATGTCACTTGTATTCCTTTGCTTTCTAAGTGGAATGGTAAGGGTGGTCCATTAATTAGAACTTTCTCCAACTTTCATTTATTCACAGGTTATATACGCCAAATATTACAGGTAAATCCCCCATTTCATACTGATATCTTAAATTCATATGATTACCTACCTATATGTTATCAAAAGATGCGATCCCATCAAAGCAGAGGTTTACTTTCGGAATATTATATTTTTTGCACAAGTTTTAATATGCATTTTAAGGTTGTCAGTGCCTCTGATCAATTGCTGCCCCTTTTAGGTACTTTTAACGTAAAATATTAATGGGAAAACTCAATTTAAATAGTAAAATTACACTTTTTTATATAAAATTCTTAGTTATGGACATTTTGAGTGATTATCCTGGTCTTCCGGGTTAGATCCCTTCACTTGGAGTTCTCCCAAGTCATTTTGCTCTAATTTAACCTCAATTTGAACAGGTTTATTTGTCGCTGGAATCACATCAGCTTCTTTGAGCTCAGTTTCTTCTGGCCTGAATTCTTTAGCAGGTGAATATCGAATCATTTTAAAAGTAGCTTTCTTTCAAATTATAAAATATCTTCAAATTCTTTTCATTTAGCCATCATTACAGAGGATTATGTCAAGAAATACAAGCCAAACACAAATGAAACTCGTTTAGCTCTCTACTCTAAGCTAATTTCCGTTATATTTGGCCTTATTTCATTTGGCTTCACTTTTATTGTAAGTCGAATTACTTTTATTTAATATTTGAAGCTCACTTGATCGTAGTACCTATCTACGGATATCCCCAAATGTACTACTAATAATATTTCAAATAGGCAAGCAGTTTGGGAGATATATTTCCAGCAGCTCTATTACTCGTTGGGACATTTCTAGGTATAGGAATTTTAACCCGCAGAATTAGGGCTGGGATTCTCAGATTTGAAATCCATCAGAACAATCCGATGGATCTCCGATCCACTTGGGATCGAATTGAAATTGATCCGAATCGAATCCGAGCGTTCGGATCTCGGATCTATTCATCCCCAATCCGAATTCTATTATTTCCATCCTAAATCGGACCTGGGATTGGGAAAATTAAGCGTCGAATCCCAGCCCTACGCAGAATTCCTAATCCCAATTTTGATTAATTTTAATTTTTGCTCAATTTAGGGCCCACTTTTGGTCTATTTACTCTTGGCATGTTCTTCCCATCAGCGAATACCTTTGTAAATTGCTATTTAATTTTAAAAGGAAATATAATTTGAATTGGTTTTAAAAATTTAAATGCAAAGGGTGCAATGGGTGGACTTATTGGAGGAATAGGCTTTATGCTATTCATTTCTATTGGTATAAACTTTCTAATCAATCCCTCGATCCTAAAAATGACCTTTAGGATCACTAATTGCCGGGGATGATGAGCTACCCTATCAAAAGCTACCTCTAGTCATTTCCATCGAGGTTCAGTTCCTATTCTAATACTGATAGAATAATAGGATTTAAAAATACTTGATGAATTAACACATTTTTCTACACTTAGGGGTGCAATGCTACATTTGGGAATGTGGAAATCATCAATAGAGCCGCAATGGACTGGAAAGACGAAGAGTATTCGCCTTTAATCAAACTCCTCAGCTTGTCAAAACATTGGTATCCTGGAGGTATACGAATATTTGAGTTTTTAATTGATTTCTAATTAAATTCTGGATCTTAGTTGGATGTATTACGACCGTTGTGATCGGACTTTTACTATCTACTTTCTCCTACGTGGTCCTCAAAACCCAAAGGAAACCCTGTCCTGATATATATCTAGCTAAACCTATTGTAAAACTCTACTATCTCATATTCCCAAAAAAGTTGATGGATAAATGGATCAGTTTTGATCTACCTTCCCCTTCTTCCTCGGAGAAATCCCTCCCCTCCATCATGGCATCAACCCTAATTGTAATTAAATGCAATCCTATATCTACATTGGATTAATTTGACTAATTCTAAAATAGGAATCAAATGAGGAAAAAGAGCAACAAGTCCAACAAGTGACATCAGATATAAATAATGAAAAATTTTAATATTATAATCAAGTTTTTAATTTATTAGAAAAACTTTTAAAGAATATTATATATGTATTTCTGAGAGATAATTTTTCTTATTCAACAATAGAGATAATAACAAAAACCCCAGAATGTCAATTTATGTTTCATCAATGCATCTTTTCTTTGAAAAGATTCTTGAAATCCAACAAGCAAAAGGCACAATACTATCATCATCATTAGACTCCGAATTTTGGAGCACTCATCCGTTCCCTCTCCTCTTCCCGAAGAGGACTCATAACCATACTTGCTGTTCTCTCCGGCAATTGAATTTGTAAATGTTTTATGTATACATATTAAGTATTGTAATATTAGTAATCATCGAGAATTCGAGTTTGGCGTTGTCCAAGTGTTGATGGTTCCAATGTGAATAGGTACAATCTAGTGGGAATTTTGATGTAATGAAAGATTTCTGAATATTCTAAAGTTTACCCATCTCAGGATCTTTAACGAGCTCCTCATATGATCCATAAGCTTTTGGTATGCCAAATTCTCAGGCAAAATTCTTGGCATTATCAGGTGACCTCGCACCTACGGCGTGGACCCGATGTTCAGTCCTTGGAAGTACGGAAAGTCCAAAAGTACAAAAGATACAAAAATCATTGGAGATATTTCCAGCTCCGAGGATTCCCCATTTGACTGTTTTGGCCATTTTTCTTTATAGAGGGATCTGAAATTTTGCAATCGATACAAATTAAATTTTTGAGATTTTTGAATATTGAGAAATCGGTTAAGAAATCAATGAAATAATGCTTTTTGGACGCTTGGGATTAGAATAATATTTCATTAATAATCAAATGCATAATAAAATCCTCCACAGCCATCGGAAATCAGATAAGGTCCACCAGAAACGCCAAAAAGATAGTTCCCAATCTTATTTCTTAGGATCATAGTATGTAATTTTTATCTAAATTTAATTTAGATCGATGATTTTATTGCCTTTATTTTATGCATTACATAATTTCTATTTATATCATTGATATTTGCAACTCCTAAAATATTTTAAAAAATCATATACAACAAATATTTTTAAATTTTAATCAAATAGACCTGCAAGATCCATTGTGAGGTCAAGCTCCCTAAGAATCTCTAGGACTCTCCTTGCCCCATCCTTACCACCTACAGCCAACCCTCAAATCATTGATCTTCCAATAAATACCTAAAATTCCAATAAAATCAAGCCATATTTAAAATAATTTCATTTAAATCCACCATTTTAGCTCCAAGTGGCAGTGCTTTAAACACGTCAGATCCTCGAGAGACCCCGCCATCAAGGAATACAGGGCAACGCCCTCTGACAGCGGCTACCACCCTCGGGAGGAGATCAATCTTAAGTTTGGAAAAGGTGTAAAAAAATAAAATCCAACCAAATAAAGCTAAGAGAGTCTCACCGTGGTTGAAACAGTACCAACTTGCCTCCCTCCATAATTTGTCACAATTACAGCGTCAACCGCAAGGTGGCAAGCCATGTCAGCATCCTCAGGCGCCAAAAAATACCAAATTCCGTTTAAAAAAAATATCCAAACCATACCTCAACATTGTGGATGCCTTTAACAATGACCGGAAGTGAAGTTGCCCTTGAAAAAATCAATATTTAAAAGATATTAGCTACATCTAGCGGAAATTTTTGTCTTTTGCTCAAT